>JABUQX010035087.1:17500-25000 GCA_015478945.1 Trachelipus rathkii
TCTCTGCTCTGTATAATATGTATATGTAATAATATATAACAATAATAATAATAATGTAATAACAGTAATATGTATATGTGTACATGTATATGTGTAATAACAATAGCAACAGCAGTAACAATAATAATAGCATTCAATATTCTGCCAACAACAACATAACAACAACATAACCTCTATGCTATTGCTTCTTCTTCTTCCAACAACCTTAGCCAGCAGCCAGCTAATATATACAGCATATGTAGCAACCAGCCTTATGTAGCCCATATATGCTTAGCAACAATAGTAGTAGCAATAATATATGTAGTAGTAACATATGCTAATAACAACAACCCAGCATGAAATAGCAATGACGCCTTAACTAACCTTGTATAACAACAACATAACAATAATAGCATATGTATATGTGTAACAACCTTCTTGTAGCCATGTAGCATAACAACAGCAATAGCCAGCAGTAACAACCAGTAACCAACATATAGTAGCTGCAACAACAGTAACAATAATATAATAATAATAATAATATATAACCTTAACCCAACAATATATATATATATATATATATATATATAATGTTTTTACTTATGCTAGTATTCGGCATGGAGGCAAAGGCAGTAGTTGATAAGTATTATTACTGTATGAAAGAACCTAATAGTTTCAATGGTTTCACGAGGTTTGCATGAAGGTTTCCTGATACTGAAAAAAAAGAGTTGAAAGAATATTTAGAGGGTGGGGAAGCTTTCTTTCTACATAAGCCTGTTCGTAGAATATTTCCTAACCAAAAAAACCATAGCTTCTTTTCTCGACAGTGTGTAGCAGTTGAATTTGTCTAAAATTATTAAATTTAGTTCTTACAACGAAGTTTACCAACACATACTGTTCCCAATTGACGTTTGCTCCAGATACTTGTGGTTAAAACCATTAAAAGATTAAAAAAAATCAACTAGTTTGGCAGCTGCAGTACGTGAAATTATAGAGGACTGTAGATGGCCTATAATGTTGTGGACGGATAAAGGTACGAAGTTTTTAGACTGAGAATTTCAAGAATTATTTAAAGAGTATGGTATGAGGTATTACAACAAATTCTCAGTAAATAAAGCTGATATAGTTGAAAGAGGCCACGCACGATCAAAGAGCGAATGCACTGATACTTCACACACATGAATACTTCTAAGTATATTGACATAATGAATGATCTTGCTTTTTCTTACAATAGATCATTTCATAGGACTATAAAGACAATCACTATATAAATGATGGAGCTAAAACCTGTGACACAGCAACACAGAAGGGGAAGAAGAATTAAAGATAATTCAGGTATAAACGTGAATGATTATGTAAGAGTTTCCAGAACTGGTGAAAGGGTTAGAAAAAGCTATGAAATGAAGCAGGTTGGTATACTGAAGTTTTTAAAGTTCATAACATTCGGGACTTTCCTGATGATGGTTTGAAATTATATTATTTGGAAGATTTAGACGGCGAAAAGATAAAGGAGAATTTTATAAACAAGAAATACAAAAAACTACGCTTCAATTTCAAAAGTAATATATATAAAATTGAAAATATATTATTTTCAAAAGGTAAGGGAAAAAATAAACAGTTATGGTAAAATGGATGGGGTATATCCTGGTAAGTTTAACTTCCATATAAAAGCAAGTAAAATTAAAAATCATCAATCAGTGATCAGCTTAATCATGGAGAGTGCAGATCACTTCTATTTAACTCTGCTCTTATCGGCTTCGTTGAATCTACATCCTGATAAAAAAATCTTTGATTTCACAACCGAGTTAATGAATCCTGTTTAGCTTGAAAGAGACGTGTATGATGTTGGTGTACCGCAGTGTAGTGTGTGTTGAAACTATATTAGAAGTGAAAAACACAGGTTATCTGCAACGAGTGAAACTGGGCGGTTTAGAATACTGCTATGAAAAATTTGTACTGAGGAGGGCGTATTTTAAATCGGTACCTGCTATTTTTAGCTACTTAAATACACTTTACCCAAGTAATATACGTAAGGATCTGGTTTACAACAATAATATGCAACCCATGAAGATGAAGTATTAATATCGCTGTGGTCAATACCTGGCGTAAACATACGAGACCGTTATGAGTTTTTCCTTAGACGATCAGCATGGCAGCGTAAACATGTTCATGAACGTGATGTTATGTTAGATATCCTTCATGATATCCCTACTATGTTGAAGCGAATCATAGTTTCTGTGGAGAACCCATTGATCCCTCTTAGTCAACTAGTCGACGTAGAAGATCACGTACTACATTATACATGTATCCCTTCAGAGAAGATGGATCATCCAGACATGGCATATGTTTGCACGGATATAGTTGCTCATCAATATGTAGGGCACACTAAGGCTCCTTTATTAAGAATAGTGTATTTTCCTAGAGAGAGTAAAGTTAAACCTTTCCTAATGTTCATTATCTCTCTCTTGATCGATCACAATTTGGCTCTGTAATGATGCATATAAAGGATGTAGAAGAAGGGCCTTATCCATTCACATCCGGTTCACTGCTGTGTAAAGTTCATATCAGAAAGAAGCAGGCGCTTTATGTATAACATGATGAAATATTTTTTAAACAGTTTTGAAAATCTTATCTATATGGTATTGGAAATCCTTCATGAAATAGGCACAAGTGCAAGATATATAGGTGATGTAGTCAGTTATATTATTTCATTCATTAACTTACTCTCGGCGTATAAAGATAGTGTAGGGAAGAAGCTCTGGAGATAATAATGAATGGTGACAGAGTATTTGTAGGGGCGAAATTACAAAGGGGGTATGTACTTGGAGGATTTTTCACTAAATTATAGAGAAGCGCAATGCCCTTATTTAGTAAAGGGGGGAGGAATATTTAGGTAAAAAAGCTATAAGAACTGGTTTGCATACAATACAGGACACAGCGGCAGAAGCCAACCCACGTGCATCATTTACAAGACGAATTACCGATGTTGCCGACGAGATGTTGGATGACTTCAAGCTTAAAATAAGGCGCAAAATGACAGGACAAGGCAAGGGACAAGTCAAAGAAAGCAGGAAAGTTACCGCCAAGAAAAAGACCTCTAAAGAAAAAATGAGTTGATGTATTTGCTATTTAATTACTAACTGGTATTTTTCACCTAAAATATGCTACCATGTAACTATACTAAATATAAGGAAAGTTTATTCACTATGTTACTCATTACACGGAGAGCCTTTACATTGACAAGATGCATTTCCTGCATCCTTCTAGTCCTTTATTGTTGTAATAGCGTATTGGATCTGTTCTCAATGAATCCCACCCAGATTAGCGTAAGCGAGACCAATTTCATAAGCGTTATCTCCACTCCCTCGATCACCAGCACCTTCATTCCTCTCGAGTTCAACAATCCAGGTACTTCGGACCAGTATCTAGATCCATCCAATGTGTTTTATATTTAAAAACGAAATTGACGAAGCCTTTTGGTACAAATCTTCCCTCCGGCGACGATCACGTAGGGTATACGGAGTCAAATTTCATGTATACTTGTTTTAACCAGCTTGAAATTTATCTCAATGAAACTTCACTTGGCGCGTCAATGGCTAATTATCCTTATAGAAATTATATAGAACATTTGTGAAATTTTTCAGACGATGCTAAGCAATCTCACCTACAGTCATGTGGTTTTTATAGTTTCAAAGATGAGGCTACACACATAGATAAAACGGCAAAAGTCATAAATAACACATGAATTTTTCGGTCGTTTAAATGGAGATATCTTCTCTCAAGAAAGACTTATTCTTCCAGCTGAAGATACTAAAATTCGCTTAAACAGGTCGAATTCTAAATTCGCATTTAAAATAATAAGTAAACCTGCTGCTATGGCTTTATGTCCAGAGCCTGTTTTCAAGTTGTTAGAGGCTTATCTCTATGTTAGAAAGGTGAAATTATTTCCACAGAGGCATCTGAAAATTGAAAAATCGCTTTTGAACACTTCAGCTAAGTATCCTATCAGAAGAGTTGAAACCAAACTATTTAATTTTACGCAGGGATTATCGAGAAATTTTCGAGCGTGAAGCATACTCCGGGAATTATAAAAATCCCACTATAAATTCTCCCCTTTTGGAATTAGAGATACCAATCTACATGTAAATGGACAACCTCATGGTCGTGACTATGAAATGTTATACAATGGTTCACAATATTTTGGGTCTGTAAAATAATGTTTTTGCACACCCTAAAGCAGCAAAGACGTAAAGACGTAAAGCCGCAAGGACGTAAAGACTAAATACGTAACGCGCAAAGGTATGTTGAGGGGTCATTTCCGGTCTGTTTGTTATACTACCTTATGGAGTTAGGGTTTTAGGACCTATAAAAACGTGTTTTTATTAAAATTTTAAAGTTTTTAATCAAAACATAAATTGTTTTTCCATCTTTAGGTACGAAATTTGTTTTACGATCTGTTGAATCAGTATCAGTTCACAATTTATTAAGTTAGTCAAAAGCTCGTCTCTGATGATGCCTAAAGTGGCAAGGCGAAATATAAGATTAAAAATTCAGAAAGCAATTCTTCTTTTCTACTCTAGAATAGTCCATAAAAATATTTGTCATGTAGCGGTTGATACCTTTAGAAAATCGGAAAAGGCTTGCAAATCTCACATTAAATTAGAAGCTGATAAAATTTTTTTTAAATATTATTATTATTATTATTATTATTATTATTATTATTATTATTATTATTATTATTATTATTATTATTATTATTATTAATAAATTATATTATTAGGTTTATTCTTGTTAGAATTGTGAATTAGTGTATTTTATTATAATTATTATTATTATATTTTTTTTTATTATTATTATTATTATTATTATTATTATTATTATTATTATTATTATTATTATTATTATTATTATTATTATTATTATTATTATTATTATTATTATTTTTATTATTATTATTATTATTATTATTTATTAATATTATTATAATTTATTTTAAAACATTTATTATTATATATTATTTTATTTAAATAAATTAATTAATTATATATTAATTAGTATTATTAATTATTATTATATATTGTCTTCCAGTCTATGGCATAGCTAGCAAATCAGCTTTTAATTCGGTTATTTTGATGCAAAAACGCTTCATCCGACTGTTAAGCCCAACTAAAAACTTCTATGAGCATACAGCACCTTTATTTAAAAAAACTTAAAATGTTACAATTTGAAGACCTATTGAAGTTATCTCTATTAAAGGAACAGCACAAGATACTACAAAATAAGGCATGTAACTTCCTAATATCTAACTTTCATAATAACCAAATTCAAAGAGACATAAATCTAAGAAATAGTGCTCACGTAAATCCTCCTTTCTATAGGTTAGAAAAAGCTAGACAAGCAGTTAGCTATAAATGTGCTAAAGTCTATAACGATTTACCTCGAGAATTAAAAAATGAAAATTCTCTTTTATCATTTACAAGTAAACTCAAAAAAAGCTATATAAATAAGTACTAATACTATTACTATATTGCCATTTACAAGTAAACTCAAAACAGCTGCATAAATAAGTACTAATAATATTACTATTTTATTATTATTACTTATTATATTATTATATTATTATTATTATTATTATATTATTATTATTATTATATTTATATTATTATTGGTTATTATATTATTATGGGATTATATTATTATTATTATTATTACTATTATTATTATTATTATTATTATTATTATTATTTATTATTAATTTATTAATACTTATTATTATTATAGATTATTTTTATTTATTTTTATTATTTTATATTATTATTATTATTATTATTATTATTTTATTATTATTATTATTATATTATTATTATATTATTATTATTTATTATAGATTATTATTATTATTAGATTATTATTATTATTATATTGATATTATATTATATTATTATTATTATTATTATTATTATTATTATTGTTATTGTTATTGTTATTGTTATTGTTATTATTATTATTATTATTATTATTATTATTATTATTATTATTATTATTATTATTATTATTATTATTATTATTATTATTATTATTATTATTATTATTATTAATTTTATTATATAAATATATATATTATTATTATTATTATTAATATTATTATTATATTATTATTATTATTTAATTAATTAATTAATTATTATTATTATTAATTAATTATTATTATTATATTATTATTTTTTAATTTAAAATTCATTACCAGTCTATTCATATTATATTATTAATTTGTAATTATTATAACTAGTTTTATAAATGTTTTGATACTTGTAATTATATATCACTATATATATATTTATTATTAAGTAATATTAATATTTCTATTGTTATTATTTTATTCTGGATGGACTCATAAAAGATATGTCGGCTTCTCAAATACTTGTTCATGTTATTATTATCATTTGGATTATTTTTATCATTATTATTATTATTATCATTAATTAATTGTTATAATGTAGTTGTTATATATTATAATTATTATTTATATATTATTATTATTATTATTATTATTATTATTATTATTATATTATTAATTTATTATAGTTATTATTATTATTATTTTATCATTATTTATTTATTATATTATATTATTATTATTATTTATATATTATTATTATAGTATTATTATTATTATTATTATTATTATTATTATATTATTTATTGATTATTGTTCTTTATTAACTATTAGTAACTTTATAATTATTATTGCATAATTATTTTTATTATTATTTTATTATAATTTATTATTATTATTTATTATTATTATTATTATTATTATTATCTATTATTATTATTATGATTATTATTATTATTATTATATATTATTATTATTATTATATTTGTTATTATATTATCATTAATAATTATTATTATTATGATTATTTATTATTATTATAATTATTATTATTATTATTACTGTTGTATTTAGTATTGTGAAATATTACTATTTTATCTGTTTTTATTAATAATCTATTACTGTTATTATCAATCTTATTGTTATTGCTGTTCTTTATTATTATTATTATTATATTATATTAATTATTATTATTATTATTATATTAATTATTATTATATTATATTATTATTATTTATTATTATTATAATTATTATTATTATTCTTATTATTATTTATTATTATTATTCTTATTATTATTCTATTATTATTGTTGTTATTATACTTATTATTATTATTTTACTATTAGTATTATTATTATTATTATTATGATTATTTATTGATTATTTATTATTATAATTATTATTATATTAGTTTTTTTTAGACTCTAATTATATTATATTAATTATTTATTAAATACTAATATGATTGCGATCATGAGGTCCGATAGGAATTTTCAAAGCTTTACTTATGTTTATAATTGTAATTATAAATTATAAGTTTTACTTTTAAAACTTTGATGAGCACCATAATGAATCATTATTATTATTATTATTATTATTATTATTATTATTATTATTATATTA
>JABUQX010035087.1:35000-46543 GCA_015478945.1 Trachelipus rathkii
CCTTAGACAATTAATTATAGGTCAAAAAAGTATTGACACTTTGAAAAATTCGAACTTGTTTTTAATACTAGTTAAACATGTTAATTACTATCATGAGCCGGCATGGTAAGTACTTATTATTATTAATTATTATTATTATTATTATTATTATTATGTATCTATATTATGTACTTATTATTATTATATATTATGTATTATTATTAATTCATTATTTATTATTTATTCCATTATTATTATTTAGTTATTTAGCTATTATTATTAATTATTATTATTATTAGTTATTTAATATTAATTATTAATATATTATCTTATATCTCTATACTTGTAATGGCTTGTGATCCGTATATACATACACTCATTATTTATTATTATTCCATGTGATTATTGAATTATATTGATTACTTTTTTGAGGATTCTATATTCTTGTTATGGAATATATTATTGGAATTTCAAATATATCATTATTTATTACTTATTATTATGCATCTCATTATTATTATTGATTATTATTATCTTTATTATTTATTCATTGATATCATTATTATATTATTATTAATTATTATTATTATACATATGGATTAATATTCTAATTATTGTTATGGAAAGTTTGGAAGTTAAATTGATAACTGAACAACAACATCTGAATTATTATTATGTATTATTTATAAGTCAATATTATTTTATTATTATTATTATTATTAAATCTATTAATTATTATTAATCTATTATTATTAATTATTACTTCAGTTTTTATTATTATTATTCTTTATTCATCTGTTTATTTATGCATTTCATATTAATTTACTTCACTTATTTCAAATTCATTATTTTTTACTTATCTATTATTTATCTATTGATTATTATTATTATTTTCAATCTATTATTATTAGCTATAATTAGTTTATTATTATTACTTATCTAGTTATTTATTAGTTATTACTTATTATTACTTATTATTATTATTATCTATTATTAAATTATTATTATTAATAATATTATTATTGATGTTTATTAGTTTTATTATTATTAAATATTCCCTACTATTATTATTATGTTATATTCATTCATTATTAATTATTATTATTACTCTAATTCTCTATCTTATTAATTAATATATTCATTATTATTATTATTATTCTACCTTATCATCTATTATTATTATTAAGATTGATTATTATTTATTTTCATTCAATTATTATTATTATCTATTAATTCATCTCATTATATATTATATATAATTTTTATTATTCATATAATTATTATTATTAGACATTACTTATATATTATTATCGCTTCATTAAACATAAACCATTATTAATTAAAGCATTAAAAACGGCATTATTCATTAATGTATTAATTAATTATTATTATTATTTTACTTATTTTTTTAATTAGCTTTTATGTATTATTATAGTATTTCATTATATGAATTATATAATTTGCGAAGTAATATTTCTTTAAATCTTTTGCCTCAAAGTTATTGACATTATTATAAATATTTTTGCCTCATAAGTTTCAAACGATAACAGAGTTTTGATACAGATTAGTAAGACTTATAAATGTGAAGCCATTTTCTTAATTATTAGCATAGACTTTTCAAGAATTAACATTATGCATTATTCTTTCTTTTTTTTTTACTTATTATTATTATTATTGTTATTATTATTGTTATTCATATATTATTATTATGTATTATTATTTATAATTCATTATTGTTATTTTCATTATATATTATATTCATTATACATTTATTATTATTATTTGTTATTATTAAATAATACTTATTATTATAAAAATGATCATTGTTAATTATATATTATCATTTTTAATTACTTAAAAATTTACTTTAATTAAACCACTTACTTATTAATTAAATTATTACTTATCCATTATATATTAATTATTACTTAATATTTACTTTTCACATTATTGTTACTCATATAATTATAGATTTTTTTCGGATGCGTGTTTTAATATGATTTTATTATGATGATTAACTGAAACTTAAACAAAATTCTACACTTCTGACATGCCAAGCAATTCATTATATTATTATTTTTTTTAATACTTAACTGTTTACATAAGATATTTTTAATGGTATTATTTTTAGTATATATTATTATTATATTATTATCTCATTATAAATCTCATGCCATATATACTATTATTATTATTAATATATTATTATTCCTATTATTCATGGTTTATATTATTATTATTAAATTAGTTATTATCTAATTATAACCTTATCTCAATTTTGATTATTCAATGTATTCATTATTATTATTATGTATTATGATGGACATTCAAATTATATGTATTATTCAATCCGGTCAATTCGCAGTTGTACATGTAATAACTATCTACACCACTTACTCTCATTTATCGTGTTTTTAAGAGTAACGGCCGAAGCGATGTCGCCAACTGCAAATACCGGTCTTCATCATTTATTTATATGATATTTGCACCTGTGGAGCGGAAATATGGCAGAGGGCCCATTATGAATAAATATTTGAATCAATATGTTTTGTATTATTGTGAGTACAGGAAACACCGGACAGCCAACTGAAGAACTTGTTTTTTCGAGACTCCTATTTCTGTATACGCCGCTTTTTATTTGCTATGTTCTAAATTATTTATCTTCTGCATATGTATAAGATTATTATTATTAGTTATGTATATATTATCTATTATATGATGTATTATTTATTCATTTAATTAATTATTAATTATTTAATCGACCTTGTGTAAAGACTCGTTGTAAACGGATAGCTACGCTTATTACATGGTATACTGAATTGTTTTATATATATATATAGACCCATAACTGTTTATTTTAATAGATATTCTAAAATCAAATTCATTGTATGAGCTGTGAAGCGCACAAATGAAGTAATTTATTTAGCGCTTATGATGTTCATTATGACCCTTTTTACAACGAAAATTGTTATTTCTGAGAACGAAGTTCGATTGTTAAGGAATACCAAAGGTAGACTGGTGTCTAAAATAGATTTAAAGTAATAATATATAGTATTTTTCCTGATAAATAAATCTATACAGTATATACATAACATTTTAGTTTTATATAATTTAATTTGAAAGCAATTGATGATTGGATTGGTCCAAACGTACTTCTGCAATCTAAGCGCCACAGATTCGTAATAAACTCCGTAAGATTAATGAAACTATTTTATATCTTTATCGCCTTCTCTGCATCCTCGCCGTTCAATTAAAGGTGCAATGAAGATATGGTAGCGCCTTCGCAGATGCGCTTGTCTGATCATTCTTACTCTTTCTGTATAACGTCGTTGCAGTCATTTTCTATATTCGCTGGACGCTGTCTTATTGTTTATATTTCTATAATAACCAGTATATTGTAGTAATTGTTTTTAAATGCTAAAGTAGGCGTGTCCTGTATTTTCGATGTGGTAATATTGTAGCTTACTTTTGTTGCTAAAGCTCATGCGTTACAAGTTATAAAGCTGTGTTTTGATATATATATACTATGTTGTAGTCTATTTGTGTAAATATAAATTTTGCATTGTCCCATACTGCTCAAATGGCTACGTCGTGCTGGTAAAATGGCGATTTGCAGAGGCTGCTACGTGTCTGCGGTGTTGCTATAATACTCACTCGCACTAGGTAAGGAAGTATTCTGATTTATTGAAAGTGTATTTTTATCGAAGTACGATGAGTAACGACTTATGTTTGAATGTTAATAATATATAAACGTTTCAATCCGATGTAAACAATTGTAATATAATAAATAATAACATAAGATTAAAAGAAAGTCACATATTTATTTATTTTGATAATAAAGATTTGTTTTAATACTCCCGTTGGACGAACTTCTTGCTCTTCAAAGCAGACAGCTGTTAATTGATCACACCTGGAACTGCGAATTCAATATTGTACCATCATCATAGGTAAAATTCGAACATTGATCTTGAGCTAAACTTACATTAGAGGAACATTTTAATTTAACAAGTAATATTATTATATCTTTCTGCAAGTTCAGTCAGCTCCAATCATACTTTTTGATTAATCATATTTTATTTATTTTTAATATATGTATTGAACAATTGATCTAGCTAACAGTAAATACTTTTTACGTATAAAATTACTATATACACTAGTTATATATATATATAATATATAGTATTGATTATATACTCAGCTATATAATATACTATCAACATATAGCTAGTTCCATTTATTTAGTATATGAGGTTGGGCTCAGCGAGTACTACTATTTATGTATTTCAAGTATTTCTGGGGGTTGGCCTAATTATATCAGGATCTTTATGGCTGGGACCGTAATAGTAGACTCAGCTATATATATATATTCTATTCCTACTTATTATATATAATATATACTATATCTATATATACCACCTACCTAGTAAGCAATTGTTTTCAGCCTCATATAATAATAATAATATAACGTAGATATTATGACTTCCTATACGTCCCAGAGACAAAGATAACACATAAACTTGGTAAAGGTCCGCATTTTGATGGTGATATTTTAACTTTATTGTCTTGATTTTTCTTAGACAGGTAAATATTTAATATATCACATTATATAATACCTGATGACTTATAGACGCTCACTATGAGTCTATTAGTATAATATACAATACGTCATACTAGTATCAGTACTACTACACTATATATACTAAATATAATAACAGTATTATCCTAATGATTACTATCACTAAGATATTAAGTATCCTACCACTATACCTATTTATAATATCATCGCTATATTACTACTATACGTACTATCTATGTAACACCTATGCATATCATAACTATAATATATATACTATATAATATATATGTAGTTACCTTACCCTACACTGTGGTAGTTAGTATTTTGTTCGGATATATTATGCGCGTGCCGCATGTATAAACAGCGATACCCTTAGACACGATCCGGCTTAATGTATACCATGGAATTATAAAACCTGTAGTTATTTTTTTATATATATTTAACTATATATAATATATTTTATATATAATATATACTATTAAACCATAATCAAACTATATCAGTACTCCCGAAGTTTTGTATACCATTTGCAGTAAGCGCGATACTGCTACTACCCGTCAGTACCCCACGGACATTCGGACTACATGTTCATGGACCTTCAATAAAACCTAGAATTCGTAAGACCAGTAAAGCGTTTTGCCTTATTTTTTTTTATTAAAATATTTCTAAAAATTTATCCCAGCTGGTATTTTGCTTGAGTATTTTTCCAAACAGTGTTTTACTTCTGATCATTTATTGATACCCAATTTGCATAGATATTGCTTTATGGTGCTTACAAAGACATCAGGTTTCGTGATCACAAATACAGTTGATACTATTAAAACGGGTATCAATTCACTGATAAGCAAAAGTAATTGACTGGAACTTGTGTTCAACATAAGGTAAAAACCTTCGGCTCAATACCCGTGTGTTCCACTTGACAGAAAGTCTTCAAAGCACAGATAACGTGTGAGTTCTAAGTATAGGATTGTTCTAGTTCTGCAATAATAATGCAGCCAGGCCCGATAGCCATCACAGTAACAGAAAGAGCCTTGGATACCTGTTACCATACCAGGTTTGAGAACTTAACTAAAAAGCTCAGTTTAAGTATGATTATGAGATTGTCACACGGGGGCCGCCTGGCAAAGGAATATTCGTTGCATCACACAGTTCGAAGAGTAAAGGTTCTTAATGACATATATAATATATACTTAATGCTTTTTACCTTATACGCAATCGATAAAATATCTCGACACGTTTTTTGGGGCCTGTCCGGGATGCTTATATTTATACCCTTATCAAATCAATAATACTTCTTACCAGTGAAGTTGCTTGTAGTAAAGGTTCATATTTCTGCTCAGTTTCACCATATGAGTAAGTAATTGAGCTCAAGAGCTAGTATAACAGTCGTTTGTTAAAACCTGTGCAAGAACTCATGTTCAAGTGTTGTAACTTATATATCCGTTTGTTTGAATATAAGAAATACTAACGTTGATATTGTATTGTTTTTTTCACTGTCAGTAGAGTCGGTTGGAACTATTTGTTTGTTCATTGAAGTTAACGTATTTGAATTTTCTTATGCGTTATTGGTGGAATAACAACTGTTATTGCCAGCAATAATATTATCGTTGGACAATCAGAAGAAACACTGGACTACAATATTCTCGTGGTAATTTATATCCTTATGGCTCTTATCACAATATCATACCTATATATATAATAATATATAATATATATAAATTATATATATATACTATACTAATTTAACTATATATATACATATTATACTATATATATAATATATTAACTAATACTAATAATATATCAACTCACTATATATATATATATATATATATATATATATATTTAACTATATATATACTATATATATTCATATATATAGAATTATAATATATTATATATCATATATTAATATATAAATTATATAGCTATATATAATATATATAATATACATATATTATATATATATACTCATTATATATTTATTCTATAATATTATATACTATATATACATATTTATTATTATTGTTTAGATAGGCGTTAAAGTTTAAAATGAGCGGAGCGAAATAGTGGTTTCCGGGATTCACAATTTTTCCTCCTCTGTTTGAGTTCTTTAGTGAAAACACTAATTTCCCGTAAAATTTTTGTCAAATTATATACTCTAGCAGATCTGTTGTGAACAATAGTATATAATCTATCGGTTCAGTATACTACCTATATAATACAAGAGCATATAATACTATAAGTAATACCTATACCACAATATATATAATATATACATATCATTATCAATAACTAATCATAATACCTAAACTACTAATATACCTATAACTAATATAATATAATAATATATGATAACTATACTTTATAATTACTATCAACATTTGTAACTTTACCGCGTTAGAACTTTGTTTCATAGAGCTATTCAGTGAAAGCTAAATATTCCGGAAATTTTGAGGTAGAAATACGGGCTTGTGGATTCGTAACGTTGAGTGACTCTGTTAGCGAACCCGGATTTTATATTGTTGTAATTTTGTTTTGTGCATACAACAAAATATAACTTCGATGGCTACTGATCCACTAGTGAAGAGTTTTATAGAGTGGTGTAAAATCAGGAAGGTTTTAGGTGTGAAGGCGAAATCACTGCTTTACGTAAAGACATCGAATGCTCAAGAGGCGCTGCCTGCTGGCTCTCGGCAGAGAAAGAGAACAGTAGCCCGCTGCATTGCGAGGAAAAAGAAACAGTCGCTGCTGATTTGGAGAAAGAAAAGTTACCACATTTATATCAGAGAGCGAAGGGAGAAATCTAAGCTTGAGGCCGAAGCGGGAGTAGAGAAGCTTACAGATGAAGCTGAAGCGCGAAGACAGTTAGTATGGAGGCGAGAAAAAGATGCAAGAGATGCCAGCACGAATAGAATGCTTTCGATGAAGCTTGATAGCTGAAGAAAAACAAACGTCAACATGACGCACGTAGTACCGCATTCACAGAAGTGCTCAGAGCAGACCCCCATAGTACTTCTTAATGCTGTAAAGATATACCACGAAATTGAAGCTTCTTTCTTCGATCTGAAAAGAAACGATTTAAGAAGAATATCTATTATGTTTTGAAGAGCAAGAGGAGGCGAACGAATATCCCTACGTGGAAAAGCTAGAGCGGTGGTTTATATAACGGAATGTTTTCCTAACAAAGCTAAAAGCTGTACAGTGATGTACAAATAAGGATGGAGCTGTTAAAAGAGTTAAAGAGATTATGAACGGCTGAAAAGAAGCTTTTATGGAAGTAGGTAACGCGGCCTTCACGGAAAGTGGGTACTGTCACGAATACATAAAGCTAATACAACTCCTACGAAGATGATAATCCCCATAGAGTTTATTTACAGAGAATTATTGAAGCTCTTTAAAAAAGTGGTTAACCGCAGCAGATGTAACACTGACACCTGATGAGCATGAAATATTTTCATCGGATGGATACCAGTATTATGAATACGGTTCCAAAGACTCGCAAACACTACCTTAAGGGAGACAGCAAGAAGAAAGCAACCAGGAAAGAGATAATAACTTGTGTCTCGAGACTACAAATTTGAAGCGCATCGTATTTTGAGGATTCACAGCGATAAGTCACACGCGAAATCCACAATCACGTAGATAAAGCCCACTACGATTTATTTGTTTAGTGATATGTGAATCTAGTGTTGTTTGTTTTAATGATCAAAAGGACAAATGGTTCACTCCACGCAGTGGTAATCACAATAAAAGTTAGCAACCAACATACATCAGAGAGTCAACTGACAATGGAAAGCAGGATCGGAGGTGGGAGCGGACGACAAGACAGAACTAATCGTCGCAGTAGCGTGGGAGCCCGCAGAGAGGGACTCACAAGTGCTTTAAATAATGTCAAAGGAGAAGGGCATCTGCGCAAGAGACTTGTGAGGACCCCTCCTTATTAATCAACCACAGTGTCGGGACAATAATCAGCGAGACAAAGAAGAAACAAAGAAACACGGGAGCGTTCCGGAGTACTCTGATATACTGGCAATGAAGACTGTAACTACTGACAATGGTTTGAAGAGCCGAAAGGCTCTGAATGAGAATAGAGAAGGTGAAAAATGGACGAAACGTAACACCTAACCTGTAACGGTATGTGGACGGTGAAGTGGACTATCAAAGGTCAAAACATCCTCCGAAGCGAGATCCTCCGGGTGCAACGATAAAGTGGTTAGTGCGGGAAGAAAGGTATTGTGCCGAAAAGGTGTTATGGTTGAGAACAACAATGATAAATACGTTCTTGTTAGGACGGTACGAAGTGATCATTGGAAGCTCATCTGCGGAGTATCGATGTGGAGACCGCTCAGGGGAGAACAACCGCAACGCAGTAATTAGCCGGGAGAGTCTGTTGCTCTATTGATTTTTCGGTAATCCTGGGAATGTCTAACGGAGTCATTGCACTATAAAGGATCAGCTAGATCACTCGCTTGGGAGTTACGACATGTGTCGAGGGCCTCCGATAAAAGTAGAAGGTCGCGGGCATAAACAGTAAGATAAGTATGCTGGTCTCATCGCTGAGAAACGCTGAAAGAAGGTATCACAAAGTAGAACCTAACAAACAAATTCATCAATTTTTAGGAATGGCGAGTTTGAAGAGATGAGTGAGTCTATACAGGGGAAACGGCGTCAGTAGCACACAATGATTTAGACATCAGTAATCAAAGAGTTCGACGCCAAAGCAATGGAGCCATCACTAAGTGTGATAACTGGGTCTAAATGTTCACTCTGATAAATGAGGAGTTACAAGGAAAAGATGAAGTTGAAGTCGCCTACTGACTCATTACAATAGAATGATTGAAGAAGGAACACAAGAAAGTGATGGCATGTTCAGGTGACATAATGGATAAGATAGAGCACGAAATTCAGGGTCTGATGAAATCAGCATCGGTGGGCGTATGAAAGATGAGTGAGATGGTGAGAGGATGACACAGACATAGGTCACACGCAGATTCTGGAGAGAAGGGTAGTTGTAGCTTGTGTGGTGAAAGGGAGATATACCCCAAATGGTGATGAAAGTACAAGAAACTAACATTAAACGATCGAGAGACTTTTAACAAGTAAACAGAAAAGATGAAACGTCACTCTACACAGAGGGTATGGGAGTCAGATGGACAAAAGGGGAAAACAAGTATATAGTAAAGAATGGTGTGTTATTCAAAAGAGTGTTAGAGAACCAGCAGGAAAGGTTTACTTTGGTTTGTACCGCCAAGAGGTACAGAAGTAGAGTCATGAAGATGCACAGCGATTAAGCTCTTCGGTGGTCATACAGGGGGTAAAGAAGAAACTATGGGGTAACAATTACCCCAACGTTCTTCTGGCGAACATATATTGGACGTAACTAAACCACTGTTATCTGCTGCATGTGATAGGTAGTGCCAGAGACGTGCCCGAGGTTCAGTGAAAAAGATACCTACTGTGCCCAATGCCCACATCATGTGAATGAACCATTTACAAAGGTCGGTCAGTACCGACAGCCATGATCGGACCAATCACTCACCTCTACCAATCTTGCGCAGAAGGACATGCCAGTATTGTCCTGACCTTTCCGTGTGGATGCAGCTAAACGCGACTATTCCTGAAGCCTGTACACTCAAAGGAGCAATTACTGCCTGCCAGAAGGATGACGGAAAGTCTGGTGTCGATTTTCACAAGGTTGGGAGTACCAAAAGAAATCTCAGTGACAATTGGTAGACACAATTTAATATCTGCTCACTAACTGTAGTCGGATAGTAACAAGAAATGCTTACATCAATGCAGCAAATCATTTCAGCATTAACCTCAATGAGTCAAGGCGTCACAAAGAACAAGTATCAAACGGAACTCTTAAAGTCAGAATCGCACTCAAAGCAGACCTGGCTGCAGACTGAACAAAGTGCCAGGAACCGTGGGCATACGTACTCAGTAGAGCCACTAATACTATCTATGCGAATAACGGGGTGACGGCCTCCACAGGATTTACCAACCCACAGGGGGTTCTGCCCTCCCATCTGAACTCCATTGTATGGTAGAGACTAGATGCGTGGTCCCGAATGCAAAATTTTACATCGAATTTGGGCAGGGATATCATCCTGAGAGGTCCAAATAAGAGATCGAACCTACCTAAGGTATCGTTCTTCGCACTTGCAGGAAAGGGCGTAAAGCGTAAACTCGTAAAGCTATAGGCTAGAAGTGAGAATTTAGCGAAGGCTCCAAATTTCACAGAAGCAATTACTACCATGACAAGGGTGCGAAGACAGAAAAATTGGAGGTAGCGAGTCTAGCTCTTGATTCTCATATTACCGACTCATGTCAAGAGAACAGAGATGTCGTGATCGGATGGGCGGCGGCGCCACAGCTCTACACACCCGATGGTGGAGCTGTACGGTAAACAGAGGACACTTGAACAAGATCCAAAAGTTGGAAGATGATGAGTGATTAAAGATACTCCATAGTATCAAATCTGCTGAGAATCATATCTAGTCAAAGAGAAGGAGAGGGAAGAAGAGAGAAGAAGAGATGGGGTCAGGACATCCGGCCGAATATATGGTGCTCTGTCAAAATGAAACCTGGTCAAAAATCACATGAGAAGAAAATAACACATCTAGGCAAGAGAAAATAAGTGTCAAAAGGTTTATACGCTTGTAACCTGAGCACTAAAAGTCAGCCGCACAAGACAATAACGAGCACGATGCTACATGAGGAGAGAGCTAATGGGAGACATCTCCTCGGAACAAAGAAGCATGAAGGGATTTATCTAGCAGTATCAACCGACGTGCTCCTAAGGCCACCTGCTAAGAACCTCATTGTATCATTAGCGATACCCGACCTTATTGAATTGACAACCCCCCCATTGCAGGCTGAAAGCGCGCTACAAATTACCCATTTTTAACAGAACGCGGACTCGGAGCTACAGAAGGAAACGGCATAAGAACGTGATTAAGAATGCGGCCAATCACTCGTTCCC
>JABUQX010035088.1:0-7500 GCA_015478945.1 Trachelipus rathkii
AGGATATAGAAGTATATATATGAGTAAACTATATACTTTGAAATGTAAGTTAACTATTATCTAATAATATACTTTTACTATATACATTAATATTTATATATTAACAATAATAGCTAAATATATATAAACTTATATTTAAAGAAAATTGTAGTTATAGTTATATATTTATACTACTAAAACAATAATTTTATTTCTATGTCCCCTATATTATTATTGAAAAGAGTTTAAACCTAATACTGTCTGTAGAGTGGTGAGTAATTTACTGTAAATAAAAATGTAATATAGTATATATATATATTATATATTAACAGTTATAATAATTAAGTATATATATATATAATATTTTTTATATTATTATATATATAAATATATTTAATATATAATATATTTAATATATATATATTATAATTAGTTGAATATATGATAATATATATATATATATACTTTATATATATATATATATATATATATAATATATATATAACTTATATATTATAAACATTGGAATATTCAATATTATGTGAACCACACCACAGGCCACAAATGAATGCTAGCAACGTATACTGGGTTGAGTAATAATTAAACTCTAATGGGTGGGTCTATGGCCTTAACGTATATCTAAATGATTTACATAGAAAAATTTAATGACCAATATGAATACAATTCAGTCAATAAAATAAAATAAAAAAAAATAATTAAAAAAAAATATAAAAATATATATCTTATAATTAAATATAAATAGATCTCATTAAATATTGCATAATGAATTTATAATATATATTGATTAAAAGATATATATATTAAATATATTCATTATTCTTTAAAGAAAAAGATAACATATAAGAAAATAATAAGTTACTTAGCTAAATATAGTGGGAAAGATTCAGTATAAAAGATTTGGGATATTAATACCTTTATATCCAGGTTTATTTGGACCATAAAGTGTGAAAATAACGATACGGCGAATGGGGTCACTGGGAACTAAATCAATGAGAATTATGGTGAACTAGCATTGAGAGAGTGGAGAGGTGATTATGGACGACGTAGCAAAATTTGCGAGAGATGTAGAAGGAAGGGTTCACTCGAGAATATTGTAACATAGCTGTGAGTGGGTATTGTGTGACCAATACGGAGGTGTGCAAGTGACAATCACCATCGTGTGAGCCTTCAATCGGTGGGTAGGAAAGACTACTCACAATGCTCGGCTTTTTACAATTTTCTAAGTTTCGCTCCACGCTGTATACATCGTACAGACTCTTGCCAATTAAAGACCGAAGCCTCATTGTCGCAAGAGCAGGATATGTAATCAAGTTTAATGGAGGCGTCCAATTGTCGAATAGCAATCCGAAAAATATACCTGGAAACCGAAAGAAGAGGACGGCTTAATTTTGTGATCTCTCAATCTGTGATGATTGTTATTGCCAGTTACTCCTATATCCATATTGAGTGAGGGGGTCCTCCTGCATAGTACATCATTTGTTTTTCTATACCGGGAGTGGGAGCAGCCAAAGAAAATTGTATCTGAGTATCACTCGTCAGGATACCACTTAGTGAGTGTTATTTATAGAATATAAGGATTTTAAGAGCGCCTGGAAACGTCAGCTGGAGTACGAAAGTCTGAATAAATATGAACATATAAGAGTTGGTCATTGAATTAAGAAAATAGAATTCGTAGATATATGGCAATACATACATGGCCTAAAATAATTTCTTCAGTAAAAAATGAAGCATGTAGGGGGAGAGTATGAGGAGTAAGTTGCGGTCCAGTGATATAGACTAGCAGATGGTATCTACATCTAGTCTCCTGTTTTATAAAGCTCGTACAGTAAACACTTATAGCGAGTTAAAATTCACAGTGAACTGACGAATTGATAGACATATATATATAGGAATTATTTTCCATTTAGTACAATCGGCACAGTCAGAATGACTTAATATTTGTAAAGGTGAGAGATCAAATAACCAAGCTAATGGCTGGGGAGAGCAGGTGAATAAGCCAATGATGTAGTATACTATTCCTCATAAGAGAAAGTAGCAGACACCCTTTTCACCAAGGGTTGTTATGATAGAAATTAATAGGATGTATTATATAAAACTTAGTTAGTTTGCAATCTTCAGTAATTAAGGATATTTATTTTGTAATATATATATATTTATACGCAGAATCGGTATCAGAACAGACTGAGTAAATTTGAGTGGATTTGAAAAGCTTAAAATAACTTGTGAGAGTACATATTATGTATTCTCTTCGATAAGAAGAGTGGGCACTCACCTCATTGGATTACACCTTCAAGGCTTTAACGTCACCGGGGAACTGAGATGGAAGCTGCCATTGGAGATATACGGTGAGTATACTGACGCCTATGAGCGTAATTTGTGGGAGATGGGATCTAACATATGTAGTATAAGAGTTTGAGGGATGAGCCTGACCTAATACACTAACACAACCATTTTCGCAGCTTCGATCGATTAGGCCCATATAGAGACGTGATAAAGGAATGCGATCAGCACCCCAACAGTTTGAGCGAGTTGAATGCATATGGTCAGCACTGCGATGACAAGTCGTTTTCAGGTGTTTAATGTGCGGTGCGTATGTTAAGTGGTCATTTAGAATGAGTCCTAGAAATTTTGACCTGTGAAGTTATAGGAATGGAAGAACCATATAAGGTTAGGTTTCGCGGAAGAGATTGGCAGTTCTTTGATTCCTTTCTTTCATAAAGTACTGCTTATAGATAGTATAGTTTTAGAGTGGAGAAGATAATAGGAACCATGGGATGATTACCCTATATATACCATTTGTGAAATATCCATCAATAATAGCTATAGTTGAAGTGCACGTAGTTTCAAGAAAAAAGGCAGCTACTGTGATAACCGGCTATTAGTATATATAGAACGTCAAGGATCATTAGAGACATTAAGAATAAAATAATATTATGAACACATCGCTGGTATATATACATATATATATATTATATTATATATATAAGAAAGTAACGATATGTCCATTTAGAATACGAGCAGTACAAATATGTCCATTGCAGCTTATTAAGAAACATCTTATGCTAATCTCGCGGAAACGTTCGAGGAACGCAGATAAAGTTGGCCTTGACAAGAATCAGAAAACTAATCGTAAACTTTTATCGTATTCTTTATAATTTGAACAGAAGGCTATTTAACTGTAAAGGATGGGAGTTCGCCACGTAATAAAAACACGAAGCGAAAATAAATAGATTCTTCATGAGTTTGCCAGGAGATTGAACCTGCAAGCAATAGCAAACGTCTGGTACGGAATCATTAAACGTCTTATTTATTCATATATATGGTAAAAGAAATAATGGACCTTCATAGTATATATGTATCCTGATTCTATGTTTATTCAAAGTAAAGAGCTTCCGAAAAACTCCATCGTACCAGTTTTATACAAAGGTGACCGCGTCGGAGATTACTTGGATTCTTTTGCGTTGTAAAGCCAAACACGTGAAAAGTTTTGAAAAAAAGTCAGCTGACGGAATATTCCAGGAGAGCAGGAGAAAAGACCTGGCCTGAATTTCTCAGCATTAATTTATAACATGGAACAGAGTCAGCGAATGCGCGTGGCAGAGACTTGGGGTTTGTTTGCCTGAGAGAGAGTCGAGTATACAGAGTAGCGAATCCATTAATACACCCAAGGTTTGATGGATTTGACTTAAGACAGAAGAGTGCTGTAGTGCAAACAGATGGATAAGACGAAGATATCGTATATATTTCAATCTATTATGCAAAATATGACGCTAAAGCAGACAACACACTGATTTGGACGCGGCTGGGTAAGAGTGGTTAATATTGAGGCGAAATCGGCGCTTTAATGTACGGCGCTAATGAGAGTTTGTCTGAGGCTCTAGAGGCACCAGCGGTCGTTTTTGAATTTCGCCAGTGCAGTTTGAAATAATCTGCAAAGTATTAAAAAAGAATGGTTATAGGTACGATCTTCCCTTATCCGCCTGTTTTGAAAGTCTGGTAGTGGCAGTGTTAGTTCATTTTTGATATAGAGCTATCAGAATAGAGGAGAGAGCTCACAGAGGCTAGCAAAACTATAACCTTAATGCATCTGCAACAGCAAGCACGGAGAGCAGAGGTCGTCGTGAGATTCAGGCCCACATTAAAGGACTAGTGAGTGCAGGAGTTTGTATGAGCGACGAGAGAGATATTATTACCCATTTGCAATTTTCCACATCGGTAAACGAAGTTAGAGTTGGTTCGGAGTTGACAGTCAAATAGGTATAGTTCGAAAATATTGCCTTTAGGTGTTTTGGCGATTATTCCGCACCAAAGATCTTGCCGCAGCTGATTTAAAAAATAAATAATTTATTGGGACTGAACTGGGTCTTTTTGTATTGCTCCTGTAGAGTTTCTTCTCTCTCGGGTTGCTTTGCGCACTCTTGGGACCACCAAGGTGTTGCCGGAGCTGCGCCGTGCCTGGCGGAAGATTACGGAATGAAAGCCTTAAGGCTGCTTCGGGATGACCGAACTTGCTGGAAGAAGTGAAAGGCCATTATATAATCAGTCAGAAAAACGCTCTTATTGAGGTGATATATTGGGGATAACGAGCTGTGGCGTCGAATAAATAAGGAGCCCATCTCCGCTCGATCATATACGTCAATATAGAGTTAGATTTTAACATTGGGCTCAGTAGAAATTCATTTAAGCTATTAGGTAATGATCACTGCCCTATAAATAATCAAAGCGGGACCCGGTAAAAACGATCCAATAAGGGAATGGAGCAAAGGAAACTCAGTTACGAAGAAGTGTGTGTTCTAAACGTTCAATGTAGGAGTCATGTGTTAAGGCATCCGCGCAGTGAAACGGGGGTTTATAAGATCTAACAAGGGTTTTGGACCTTAAACGAGGTGACAGAGTCGCCCCATAAAGGGTGGCGGAGGTTGAAGTCTCCTAGCATAACAACAGGAGTAGGGAGCTGCTTAAAAAGATCAGCTAGGTCAACCTTAGTAAACTCACTACTGGGAGCAAAGTAGATCGAGTAGACAGTAAGGTCGGTGTACAAATGAATTCGTGCTGCCACTGCATGAAGTCAAGTTTGAAGAGGGACAGGAAAATAGGGGACAGAATTTTAATGACAATGAGTATTGCCTACACCTCCTTCTATCATTGTCACCGCTCTTTCTATAGAGGTTAGTCGGCGATTATATTCCGACGGCTGAAAGAAGTCACGAAGACATAATCGAAGTTCTTGAAAACATATTTACTATGGTGTAAAAATGTTTATTAGTTGAACAAGTTCTTCAAAATTATAGTAGCCACCACAATTTTATTGAAGGAAAGTTGGCCATGTTATGTTTGTTATAAAATATATGAGGAGGATGGTCCCCTTTTTTAGAATTGTTCTCTCGAGTTACTATGGGCAGTGTTAGAGGTTTATTCAGATGGAAATTAGAGGCTGAGACGTGGGTCTCGACTAGGAGGGGCAACAAATCCTGGTAGTACATAACAGTCATATAACGAGATTTGGGGTTGTGCGACGTCTTTAAGGAGTTTTCAGAGGTATTTGGATGAAGGAGCTTCGTCATGACGTGCGAGTATAATTGAGTTCAGCAAAGTCCATCTTATTTATGTGGAATTTGGTTGGTCGTAATAGAACCAATAATTGTTCATGTGCTTTTGAATGGGAGCGATTAATCAGTATCTACTAAGGCTAAGCAGAGTTTCCAGCAATTTGTGTGAGGGAATAGTGCGAGGTGTTTCCATGGAAACGGGGAAGGAAGGTGTCACCAGAAAAGTGTCATCTTTTTGAAAAGGTATTGGGGTTTCGATATTGGGTTCCGATATAGGATTCATAGCTTTGACAAAGTTTGATACTTTAGATTTTTCCAGTAATGTCATCATGCGAATGATTTTTGGCGGAGAGATTGCGAGAATTTATTTAAGAATGGAGACCTCATGGGTCCTTCATATTGCCTCCCTAACGAGATCCTTAACGTTAAAGAGCGTTTGCGGCGTTTACGTTGGACGGTTTTCCATTCACCTTTCTCAGAAGCGCAAGGAAGGTCATTAGAAAGGTAAGAATTGGGTCGATCACGCGATTCATAAGGCTCCTCACTCGAGGAGCTATTATCCATTTCAGATTCAAGGCATAGATTACTTTAGGAATGCTGAGATAAGGAATATGTCCGAGGAGAGATAGAAGTTAATAAATAATCGAGAGAAAGATGGAGGAGTAAGATGCCCTCGGACAAACTATCAGAGCGTTGATCGGTGGGTTGTTCGATAGCTGTTATTGTTTGGTTACAATGTATTGAAGTGATTGCTTTTGTCTCATGAATAGATTCATAGCGAGGTCTCTTCCGAGTTGCATTTTTTGCGTCTAGGGTTAGTGTGTTTTTATTTAGAAATTCGGATGCTTTTGTAATATTATGAATATAATCTTTAGCTTGGTGATTATTCTTTTCCTTTATATGTTTAGTGAGAAACATCTTTTCCATGGATTTGAGTAATAGTGGGCGTATTAGGGGAGGGATGCAAACGCACATTGTCCCTATTGCGCGAGTTAGAGACTATGTGGTAGGTTTGGGACATGTGTATCTTGGCAATAAGTGTTTTCTAAGTTTTGTGTTGTAATGAACTAACTTAGTTCATTGTTGGTTAGTTGAAAACTAGTACCTCGAATAGGGTTGTTGATGGCATTTTTGATGGGAGATTGGATCAGGGCTGCTTTTTTGTACTATTTAGAAAGTCGGTAGTGTTGGGCAATACTAGGCACGGCAGGTACAGTAACTGCCTAAAGTTTCCACTGGGTTTTGGGAGAGGAGTTCTTACTGGGATGGAGTTGTGTCGGTTTGTAACATGCGGGAGGCAACGCGGGGTTGCTACATAGTAAGCATAAAAGATTACTTTGTCTTGTGGAAAGTAGTTTTTCATTGACCTGGCGTATGGCGTCCTCTTTTCTCAATTTATGTATGCACATAATACTTTTTTTAAACCTCCTGTTCAAACAGGTAGGGGGGGGGAGACAATCATTTTAAGAAAGGGAAAGGCAGCTGAGTGGTGGGGCCCGTTTCCACATGTTTTTAACATTGCTGTGTTTTCACAGGGATGTGAATAATTCTCCGAAGACTGGTATATTGCCATCCGGTGTCCCCTACGTATTTTCGGGGATGACAAACCGTTTGACATTTAATAGCAACGTATGGATCGAGGGATAAACGTGCGAACATGTAACTTGTGAACCCTATTTTCACCTTTGTAGGTGGATGAGGGGTATTAAAGGACTGCAGTAAACGAGGATTCGGATGTCAGGCGAGTCCCGACGAGGGGGAAATCTATAAATGTTTGGGACAGAAAATCTTTTCTGCTGGTAGGTTTCTTAAATCGCACAGCATGTGTCCCTCTGTCTTTCTGTTCAAAAGAATAAATAGTGCCTTTAGAAGTGTTTCTTATTTCTTCAGGAGTAGAAATAAGAGGAACGTTTCCGAGAGACGTTAAGGATGGCAAAATAAAACTTTGATT
>JABUQX010035088.1:12500-25000 GCA_015478945.1 Trachelipus rathkii
CTATTTAGATCTATTGAATCTATTGATTCCAAGTCCATAATTTTGCTAAATAATTTTTACTAAAATGTTTATTCTTTTTATGTTTAAAACGTAAAAAAATTGCAGATTTTTACATATCCTAAAGCAGTAAATCAGTAAATCAGTAAATCAAACCACCCTCCCCACTCCTGTCCTCCGCCCTCCTCCCACCATCCTATGATCTATTGTTTCAAGGTCACATTTCGAGTATCATTTTGGATAAAACTTAACATTAAAAACAAGTTCTTTATACACTGATCAACGAATATATGCTAACGTAAACAAAGTTAACATCATTGTACTAAGAATAATAATGTACAACGACAACCTAACACAACTTAAGCACGAAATAACTGTTAACATTAACAGAAGTTCCACCTTTAGCAACATAAAATAACTAACATAACATACAAAAACGTAACCTATTCACACTTTGTCAAGCATAGCTCTAATTATAAATCTAACACTTACATTACCATGGTTATATTTAACAAAAAATTTATCTATCCTTGGTCTAATTAATCATACTGACAACAACGTGCTTTGCATTTTTTTAGGCTAATGGGTGCAGTGATTATTTGCCAGTGGGTTATGGGAGCTGTTGTGTTTAATGCGATTTGAGAGAGGCGCTCAAGGGGTCATGGAGTGGTCCTGTATGTAATACATCAGCCAGGGGCGCTCGGTGTGGGTGTTTACTAGAGGAGCGTAGATGACATATTATGCCTAACGTGAACAAAGTTTTCCACATTATAAAGCTTACAGTAGCAATCACACCTGTGAACTAAGAAAGTATTTACATGCACAACAAATCTAGCACACCTTAAGCAAGAAATAAACTGCTAACATTAACAAAGTTCGCATACTTACAACAGTAAAGTAACTAACATGGCATAAACAAAACGTAACTAATCACACTTTGTCAGCATATCTCTAACATAGATACCAAGTTATTTTATCAATTAAAGGTAAGTTTATCAAAAATTTATCCTAACAACTGTCTAATTATCATACCTGACGCAACGAATAGTATCTACGTAACATTAGTTTTTTTACAATATAACATAGTAAAATTTAACAAAAATTCATCATAACCTTACCTAACTAATCATTAATCCCCGAACTAATTAATGCAACCTCTATAACAAAGGTTTTTATCCCAAACATCAACATAATAAATAACAAAGTTTTTATCCAAACATAACGATAAAAAAATAAGTATCTTCTTTGAATAAAATGTCATAGTAAAGTGTAATAGTTTACTGTTCTTATAAGCAGTAAATTCAATAAATCAGTAAATCAAACCACCAGCCCCTCCACTCCCCTCCCCCACCCACCCTTCCATGATCTATGGATCTATTCTATTGATCTATTTCGAGTATCATTTTGGATAGAACATAACATAAAAATAAGTTCTTTATATCTACTCCAGACAAACGAATATATGCTAAGGTAAAACAAATGTTTTAACTATTAATAAGCCTAACATATAACTGAACTAAGATAATAATGCACAATGACAAAACCTAACTTACCTTACGCACGAATAACCAGCCACAATTAACAAAGTTCCATACTTATCAACAGTAAAGTTGCTAACATGCATAGCAGAACGTATCCTATTTCTCCTTGAAATATTCTCTTCACCATTTCATTGTTTATTTTTACCCTTATCATAGTAATATTTAACAAAAATTTATCACAAACTTGTGTAATTATCATACAGACCAACGAATATATGCTTAGGTAACAAAGTTTTCACATCAATAAGCTAACATATCATCACCTAAACTAAGAATATAATTACAAATGACAAACCTAACACACCTCACTTGAAGAATCTGCTTACATTCACAAAGTTCCCTACTTATGAAAGGTAAAGTAGCATAGACA
The DNA here is from genome assembly GCA_015478945.1 of Trachelipus rathkii. Classification (NCBI taxonomy): domain Eukaryota; kingdom Metazoa; phylum Arthropoda; class Malacostraca; order Isopoda; family Trachelipodidae; genus Trachelipus; species Trachelipus rathkii. The sequence continues at coordinate 14,409 of JABUQX010035088.1, forward strand.
GGACATACAAATTCAATGTATTCCCACTTTTCCACATATCAGGCAACAGTCTAAAACAAGTATACTCTAGACTAATAATTGATTCCCTTAACAAAATGCTCCGGCGGCTATCAAAGATACTAGGCAATCTTGAACTATGGATCGGATAATAATATGACCATTTAGTCATAAGTGCTCATTCATATCAATATAGCATCATTAGTTGAAGCTATGAAATAAACGTAGATCCTAGTCTGATGCGAAGATATTGAACGTCAGGGCACCTAAGACATGTAGCTGCGCAAGCAAAAACTAACCTAAAACGCCACGTTTTCCTTGAAACTTATACTCATCACCTCATGTTAGAGCACATGACTATATATCATCTTAACGAACTTATCATTTCTTCCATCTTAACTAAAGAGGTTGCATAGTGTTGCGGGAATTTCAACATTGATCATAAATAATATTTAACAAAACGGGTTAGAACAGAAGAAGTAAACATGCAACATTGAACTATTATTGCTAATCATCTTGTAACGGTGGGCCGAAAATCGTTCAATATGAGTATACCTGTTGTGCATGATCTAAACTACTTGTAGAACTACGAATAAGAAAGGCTTTTTCAATTTGTAAGATCTCGATTGAATTAAGTTCTCAACCTAACCCTCATCTACTACAGCAAATTACTCAACCTTCGCCTACTTTTCAAAATCCTTATCATCAGCAGCTAATCAGTATCATCTAACAAAATTCCTTAACAAGGTGTCCAAACTATCAAAAGGTACAAGCATCTTTGAAACTATGAACTGATACTACATTCATCAAAGTGTCTTGCTAATCAAATATAAATCATTTTGAAACTATAATGAATGAACTTGGGAATTAGCAAATATTCTCTGTCAAACCCATCTTAAAATAACCTATCGATCATACAGATCAACGAATAAACACTAAGCATAATATTTCTGAACTAAACACACATACTACCATAAATACCTGACATCAATTAAGCCGTAGAATAAACTGCGACATTAACAAAGTACTATTACATCTCAAGCTTTATATAGACCGAGGCGCATTTGGCAGTAAAACGTAGAGCTTTCAATATTATTCATTAATTATTATTATTATTATTTATTATTATGCTTATTATATGAGTTAGTGTTATGAGTAGATTTGATTTTATTGATATTATGTGATTATTATTGATTATTTGAATATGATTATTATTAGAGTGTTGGAAGTTTTATGTATGTTGAGAGCATTAAGTATAGTAAGTAGTAAGTAGTAAGTAGTAAGTAGTAAGTAGTAAGTAGTAAGTAGTAAGTAGTAAGTAGTAAGTAGTAAGTAGTAAGTAGTAAGTAGTAAGTAGTAAGTAGTAAGTAGTAAGTAGTAAGTAGTAAGTAGTAAGTAGTAAGTAGTAGTAGTAGGTAGTAAGTAGTGTAAGTAGTTATGGTTTCAAAGATAATCCTATTAACAGAGTTATATAAAAAACGCGTAGAAGGCGTAACATAATATTACGATTTATTAAAACGTAAGAAATAGCACAACTTCACTCTCAGCTCCTAAGTGAGGAAGCACTGTCAACGATGTAAACAAGTACACTGAGAAATATCGTTATAAGGTGTGAGAATATCCCGTTGTCGCTGGTAGACCTATGTAGTGGATTACGGTTCACTCACTAATAAAGGCGGGGGTGTCTCAGTTTAATGAGGAGAGGATAATGCCAATGATTGTTCATACAATAATCTCTGTAGTTCACTCGATGCTATGTTCATTGTGACGATTATCTCTGACCTTGCGGTGGCGGGACTTCTACCTGAGTGTGACGGTGATGCGTGAGAGCCGCTTTGAACAGTAGCAATCTTCTTATAACAGTGTGACATATGATTAAACAAATAATAAAAAGATAATAAAGGGTAAATAACCTATTGGTTCAAATATTACCGGGATTTGGGTGGTGAGTGTTAGAAATTTTCGATCCACCCTTATAATGTATTTTATTTTTTTATTGTATTTTTTGTTTTATTTAATTTATTAATTGTTTTAAGCTTTATTTTAGTTGGAGAGTGTGTTCGGTCGTAGGTAGCGTAGATCTTAGGAACTCTGTCAAAGTACAAACGCGTTACTCACGCCGTTGGAGTCTCAGTATGTTTTGGAATGTTTGGTATGTTAAGGCATAGGTTAGAATAACTTAGTATTAACGATGGTCTTAAGAAAAATTAGTGAAAGTGAAAAGTTCAGTGATTCGGTATCGTTGGCAGCGTTTGCGAGGAGACTGGCGTACCAGCTACTAGATAGTGAGTCATGTTTGAGTTCACTATTATAACATTACTGGGAGGGGCGGTGGTATATTACACTTAAGATTAGTTCATTTGATTATTATTAATTATGTTATTATTATTATTGGTTCATTAATTTATATTATTGCTATTATAATATGAGAGTTGGATTTAGGTGATTTAATTATCGAGTTTATTGATCTTTATTTTATATTTTGAACTTCTGGATTGAGTTAGTTTATATATTTATGTGTTATTCAACTCGATTAGAATTCATTGCATTTAGTTTAATATGGTAATAACTTTTTCCCTGAGTATTGTGTGAGCATGCGCAAATTATTACTTATAGTGATTTGATCTTATTGTTATTTCATGATTACGGTTTTCGTCATACTGCGAGAGGAGGATGACAGTGCGCGAATTTTAGATACTGGAATACGGAGTCGGGTGGTTCAGTCCGTCATAGTTTGCCATGTTTTTAGGTGCGGACTCATTAGAAGTTGTGGTTATTCGAATGGGTTTATTATGTTCTGTATAAGTCGGATCATCTGGGCTAGTCAATTTTGTTAAGCATCGTTAGGTTAGAGGGTCATCTGTTAGCATAGTGGCTGTTGCTTGATGAGATGGATTGATGTTGGTTCGATTCTTGGGGTTTAGGAGTATTTGGATTTTTTTTATTTTGTGGGTATAGATATTATATTATTCATTGATTATAATTATTATTATTATTTGATTATTATGATATATTATTATTATTAATTATATTATTATTATTATTATTATTATTATATTATTTATTATTATTATTATTATTATTTTATTTAATTTTTTACTTTATTAGTTATTATTAATTATAAATCGAATTCTAACTAATTCTTATTGTTAGTACTAATACAAGAAAAGTATTATTCTGTCCCGTATTATTATTATCAAATAATTACAAATATTATTTACTAATTATTATTATGTAGTTATTTATTATATATTATTATTATTTATATATATTAATTATTATTTATTATTATTATTATATGTTTATTATATATTTTATTATTATTATTAATTTTATTATTATTATTATTATTATTATTATTATTATTTTATTAATTGATTCATTTAATTTATTATTATTATTATTATTATTATATTATTTTTATTATTAATTATTATTATTATTATATTATTATTGATTATTTATTTATATTATTATATATTATTATTAAATATTAATTATTGATATTTTATTATTATTATTATTATTAATATTATTATTATTATTATTATCTATTATATTTTATTATTATTATTAATTATTATGTATTAATTATTATGTACACTAATTATTAATTTTATTAATGTATTATTAATTATTATTATTATTATAATATTATTATTGGTTGATTATTATTAAAATTATTTATTAATTAATTTATTAATTATTATTTATTATTATTAGTTAATCTATTATTATTATTATTCATGTTATTATTATTTTTTTCTTTTTGTATTTATTATTATTTAGTATTGTATTTTTAAGCGCCTTATTACTATATTAGATTATTTATTATTGATTATTATTATAAATATATTATTTGATTTTTATATATATATTATTATATATTTAATTATATTATTTATATTATTATTATTTATTTATTATATTAATTAATTATTATTATATATTTTATCATCTTTGCCCTTATGATTATCCCTATTAAAATTATTATAATTTCTTTTTAGTTACGACTATAATAAAATTAACATTTTGATTATTATTATTAATATATTTCTTTAATTAGTAATTATTATTTTTTGACTGATTGATATAGTTATTATTATTGATTATTATCGAGTATTTGAATACTTAATTATAATTATTTATATTATATATTATTTGATTTAGTTATTGAGGAGATTAAATGTTCATTATGAATGTATTATTATGTTTAGCGAAATGATACTCATTATTATGATGATGATTATTATTATTGTAATTATTTATTATTATTATATTATTATTATTATTATTATTATTTATTATTGTTATTAGTTTATTATGGTATTTAATTAAATTATTATTATTATATATTTATTATTATCTGATTTTTTGGTGAAGTTTGTTATTTTAAATGGTGAGGGGGTGTATAATCATTGCAGGCTATATTATTATATTATTATTATATTATTATTATTAATATTATTATTATTATTATATTATTAATTATTATTATTATTATTATAATATTATTATTCATTATTATTATATTTATATATTATTTCTTATTATTATTTTAATATATTATTATTATTATTATATATTATTTATTTATATATTATTTATTTTTCTTATAATTTATAATTTATTATATGCAATTTTATCCTTTTCTTGTTTTTAAATATTATTGTTATTATTATTTTATTATTTTATATTATTATTATTATTATTTATTATTATTATTATTATTATTATTAATTTTATTATTATTATTATTATTATTATTAATTTTATTTTTTTTTATTTATTATTATAATTATTATTTTATTATTATTATTATTATTATTATTATTACAAATATTATTATTTATTTCTTTCTTTATCTTCCTCTTTGCCCCAAGACTGGGGGTAAGGTGCGTGTTATATTATTATTATTAATTATTTATTGTTATTATTTTATTATTATTAATTAATATTATTATTATTTTACTTATTATTATTATTATTATTATTATTATTATTATTATTATTGTTATTAATATCTTATTATTATTATTATTATTATTAATATATTATTATTATTATTATTATTATTAATGTATATTCCATTGCAGCTTATTATTATTATTATTATTATAATTATTATTATTATTATTATTATTATTATTATTTATTATTATTATTATTATTAATTATTATTATTATTATTAGTGTTAGTTTATTTTTTATATTCTTATAATATTATTATTAATTATTAATATTATTTTATTATATTGTTATGTAATTATATTATTATTATTTATTATTATTATTATTAATGGTATAGAGATTGCAGCTAATTAATTATTATTATTATTATTTATATTATATTATGTTATTATTATTAATTATTTTATATTATTATTTTATATTATTATTATTATATTAAATTACTTAATTATTATTATTATTATTATTATTATTATTATTATTATTATGTATTCTAATTATTATTAGCTTTATATTATTATTATTATGTGAGTGAAAATATTATTTATTAATTATTAGTTATTATTATTATTTTATTTATTATTTTATTATTTTATTATTTATTATTATTGATTATTATTGCATTTTTTTTTATTTTGATTTATTATTATTATTATTAATTACATTATTATTATTATTATTATTATTATTATTATTTTTATTATTAATATTATTATTATTATTATTATGTATTATTATTAATTAATTATTATATTATTATTTTTATTATTATTTATTCATTATTATTATTATATTATTATTATTATTATTATTCTTTAATTATTATTATTATTATTAATTATTATTGTTTATTAATAATTAGTTGTTATTGTTATTATTGTAATTAATACATTATTATTATTATTTATTTATTATTCTTTGTTGTTATAAAAATTATAAATAAGAGTAATAATGATAGTAATACTAATTCTTATTTATTATTTTATTAGATTATTATTATTATTATTATGTATTATTATTATTATATTATTTATTGTTATTATTATTATTATTATTATTATTATTATTTTATTATTATTATATAATTAATTATTATTATTATTATTATTATTATTATTCTTATTATTATTGTTATTATTATTATTATTATTATTATTATTATTATTATTATTATTATTATTATTATTATTATTATTATTATTATTATTATTTTTACTATTATCACTTTTATCTTTATCATCATCATCATCATCATCATCATCATCATCATCATCATCATCATCATCATCATCATCATCATTATAAATTTTGAATCCTTTATAGGATGGTTCATTTCGAGAAAATGTGAGTTAATAGCAGATAATGGATGATATAAATGGTTTGATTATCTCCAAATGAACCATTCTATGCAGGATTCAAATTTTATAATTCTAGACTCTGAAAAAGTGACTGACCTCCATTTATTGGAATCCTTATATTGTCTTATATTAGAGAATGCTCCCTGGTGTTAAGCAAAAAGGGCTTCAGTATGTGTTGGGTAAAGGAGCTTCGAAGCGAAAGCAACGCTTCCCGAATGATTCTCTTATGAAGCCTAGAAAACAGATGACAATAGTAAACACTTTTTCTGCGTCTACCTCTAAAGCAGCCGGTCAACACGTAAGCCAGAATGATGTTCATGATGCAGTAATTGCTTTCATAGCGGAAAGAATTTACCCTTTAACGACAGTGGAGTAACTAGCTTTCCCAAAACTTGTTTTCAGTAAATAGTTACTAGTTAATTTATGGTCTTAATGAACTATTATTATTCAGTATATATATATATATATATATATATTATATATATATATATATATATATATATATATATTATGATTCGCTTTGAAACCGTTTGTTATTTTTTTTTTATCGACATGATGTGTCGTTTTTCTTTTCGTTTCTCAGGACGTATATATATATAATAATATATATTATATATATATATATATATATATATATATATATTATATATATATTATATATATATATTATATATATATATATATATAAGTAGTATAGGGTGCACAACTGACGGCCAAACCGACTTCCGGAAGTTGCAAATGTTGCAAAGCAACATTTTGCAACATTTGCAACGAAGAACTCATTTTTGTGCTATGTTTATTTCCGAAATGAATACTCGAAATGTGACGTAAATTAATGTGTTAATGTAAAAAATTAACCACTAATGTGTTAGAGATATGCCTTGAAAAACTGTGAATACGTTACGGTTTTGTAAAGGCTGTGCTAGTACTTTACTGTTGTTAAGTATGGAACTTTGTTAATGTTAGTAATTTATTTCGAGCGTAAGGTGTGGTAGGTTTTGTCATTCTACATTATATTCTTAGTTCTGAATAATGCTATGTTAGCTTTATAATTCTGAAACAATGTTACGTTATCATTATATTTCGTTGGTTAGTATAAGCTGTCTGTGTTCGGTGACAAAGAACTTATTTTTTGCACTATGTTTTTAACCGAAATGAATACTCGAATATATGATGAATCAATAGATCAATAGATCAAAGGTCAATGGAGGGAGGGAATGGGAGGGTGGGTGGATGGTTTAATTAACTGATTTACTGATTTCTGCTTTAAGGTATGTAACTATTTATCACTTTACTATGATATTTTATTCAAAAGAACTTATTTTATGTTATGTTCGGATAAAATTTTGTTATTTTTTATGTTATGTTTGGATAAACTTTGTTATGTTTGCATTATTTGTTGGGATTTTGATATTTAGGTAAGGTTTGATGAATTCGTATAAAGCATATTACTAGAATGTAAAAAACTTTGTTATGTTTGCATATATTTGTTGGCCTGTATGATAATCGGACAAGGTTATGAAACATTTTTGCTAAATGTTACTGTGTCAATGTAAGATTAACGTTAATATATGTTAGAGATATGCTTGAAAAAAGTATGAATAGGTTACGTTTTGTATGCAATGTTGGTTACTTTACAGGGTTAAGTGTGGAACTTGTTAATGTTAACAGTTTTATTCGTGTGTAAGTTGTGTTAGGTTTGTGAGTGTACATTATATTTCTTAGTTCATGTTACGTCATGTTAGTTTTATTGATGTGGAAACTTTAATTTTACGTTAGAGATTATTCGTTATCAGTTTTGAATAAATTAACACAATGTTCTTGATAATTTTTGTAAATATTACCATGTTAATATAAATTAACGTTGTTTAGGTATATGCTTGACAAAAGTGTGAATAGGTTACGCTTTGTAATGCTATGTTTAGTTACTTTACGGTTGTTAAGTGTGGAACTTTGTTTAACGTTAGAGTTTATTCATGTTTTTAGGTGTGTCAGGTTTGGTTGTCCCCGCTGTTCATTATATTCAAGTTCCAGATGATGCTAAGTAAAGCTTTATTAATGTGAAACTTTGGTTACGTTAGCATATATTTTCGTTGACAGGGTATAAAGAAATTGGTTTTTATGTTCGAGTGTTTATCCAAAGATGGATACTCGAAAATGTGAACTTGAATCAAAAGATCAATAGATCATAGATCAAATAGATCATGGATGATGTGGACAGTGTGGTATGGACGGTTTGATTTACTGATGTTACTGAAATTAGGGTTTTTTAATAAAATTTCATTAAATTTTAGTAAAAATTATGACCTGAACGATATAGATCAATAGATTCAATAGATCAATAGTCATGGTTGGCTGGCGGTATGTTGGGTGTTGATTTACTGATTTACTGACTTAGGGGTATGTAAAACATGATAATTTTAATAAAAATATGACCTGAATCAATAGATCAATAGATCAATAGATCAATAGATTAATAGTCAATAGATCATGGTTGGACAGGAGTGTATGTTGGGTGGTTTGTTGGGATTTACTGATTTACTGATTTAAGTGTATGTAAAAACATGACAATTTTACTAAAAAATATGACAATCAATAGACAATAGATTCAATAAGATCACAACTGGACAGGAGGGTGGGCGGATGGTGGTTTGATTTACTGATTTACTTGATTTAGGGGTATGTAAAAACGTGACAATTAGTAAAAAATATGACTTAAATCAGATGATCAATAGATCATTTTGATCTAACTAGATCATAGAATCATGGCAAAGGTGAGGAGGGCCTGTTTGAATTACTGATTTACTGATTTACTGGCTTTAGGGTATGTAAAACGTAAATTTGTAAGTTATAAACATAAAAAGAATAAGAACTTTTATTTATTTATTTATTTATTTATTTATTTGTTTTTTATATTTTTTTCTTGATGGTTCTGAAACCATCATTTTTGAAATCTACAGACTCTGTAACATATATAAGGATACCACATTGTTTTGATTATAGCGAATGTTTATTAACTCAGCACCGCAGCGGCTCCAACACCGGAGCCGGTACTGACTCCGACTACCAACTCTGAATCCTTCATCAGACTCCTCCTTCCTCATTCTCTTCCTTCCTCCTTCTTCTCTTTCTTCTTCTCTTCTTCCTCTGTTTTGCATTCCATGCATTTCTTCTTCTTTTTTCAAATGGTGACCCCCTCCGGGGGGGTACCTGGACTCTGGATCCAAATTCAACTCCAACTCCGTCTCAGACTCCGAATCCGAATCCTTTCTCCAAGTTTCAGTCTTCTGCAATCATTTTAATTTTTAGGGGCGCAGCGTCCCCTCCTTATCTTGGGGGAAACGCAGGGGAACGTAATCTAGTCTCCCGCGAAAGATTACGTCATCATATAAACTCACATCCAATTAATTAAGCCACGAATACGTTAAGCCTAACCATATGATAATAATATCAGAGTCCAATAGACATTGAGCCGGAGGCCGGTAAGCAGAGTTTTGAAGTGCGGTAAAAAAAACGAATTCCTCTATACAGGAATCGAGTTTTTGACTCAGAAAATCGATTCCTTATCAGATACGATTTATCCGTATCCAAATTCAGCATTCCCTACGAAGCAATATTAAATTAAATTTTAGGGGGCAGCATCAACCCCCTTACGGGGGGGACGAGGCAGGGGGACGTAATCTCGTCTAAGACGAGATTACGTCATCACACTCAAGCCTAACTCGTCTTAAGGCTAATCTTCGCTCAATCAGAAGCCACAACAAGGGCGTAAGCAACATTTTGAAGCTACGCTCTCAGGGGGAGGTACCCCCTATATACATCTTTTAGAGACTTTGAAAACTCGTCGGTATCGAGCTTAATACCTCAATAGATTATATTCCAAGTTTCAGACCAATACCTCTTATACTTTTTGAGAACTCGGTGGAGGCGGTCAAAGTGTTCCATTACTACTTATATATAATACTATATATAATATATATATATAATATATATATATATTATATATATAATATAATATATTATATATATATATATATATTATATATATTATATATATAATAATATTAATATATATTATATTATGTTATTATATATATATATATATATATATATATAGTATATATAATATATATATATATATATATATATATATTATATATATATAATATATATTTATATATATATATATATATATTAATATATATATATATATATATATTATCTATAATATAGTACCGTATATAATATATAGAGTATAGTATATAT
>JABUQX010035088.1:30000-35000 GCA_015478945.1 Trachelipus rathkii
GTGAAGGGTTGCCCTACCTATTATATGCGGATGATTTGGTTTTGTGTAGCGAATCTGAAGAGAGTTTGAGAGGACTGGTAGAGAGATTTGGCAGGGTGTGTAAAAGAAGGGGTTTTAAAGTAAACATAGATAAGAGTAAGGTTATGGTTGTGAGTGAGGACAGTCCTCTGTGTGAAGTTGTGTTAGATGGTCAGCAGTTGGAACAAGTGTCTGAGTTTAAATATTTAAGATATATGTTGGATAAAAAGGGAACGGATGATGCAGAGTGTAGTAGGAAAGTTGTGAATGGAAGAAAAGTGGCTGGTGCAATTAAATCGTTGGTGGATGTGAATGGAATAAGTCTTGAGCGCGCTAGGGTCCTACATGAGGATGTTGCTACCTGTGTTAACGTATAGTAGTGAGACTAGGGGCGTGTTAGGTGTGAGAAGAATTGATAAAATAAGGAATGAACGTATTAGAGAGTTGTGTGTTGTGAAAAAAGGGATAAATGAGAGAATAAATGAAAGTACGTTGAGATGGTTTGGTCATGTAAAAAGGATGAATGATAGTCGGTTGGTTGGTGAGTGTGCTGGGAATCGACCGGCTGGGAGACCGAAGAAAAAGTGGATTGAGTCAGTCTGGAGGAGAGAAATATGAGTTTGTCAGAGGCGAATAGAAAGGTGCATGATAGGAGAGAATGGCGGGATTTTGTGAGGGGATATGGTTGTGGTCCACCTGGGCCACGGGATGAACCCTACACTGACGATATGCCATAGTGAGGGTCCGTCGGGGTCCCTGAAGCTCTAGGGTGGATTTTCTGACTACGACGAGTTCTCACTAATAGGTATAAAGGGGGTGGTAATGCTGGGCTTTCTTTTCGACTTATGTCATATTCTTCTACTACTTTCCTTTTCCGATGCATGTCACGCACCATCCCCAGTCTTGGGGAAAAAAAGGGAAGATGATGATGATGATGATGATGATGATGATGATGATATATATATGTTGTTATATATATATATATAGTATAGTATAGTATATATATATATATATATAGCAGCATATATATATATATATATATATATAAGGCCAGTGATGCAGCAGATGTCACTTTTTTAACTGCGGATGCGGATGCGGATGCCGATGTTAGATTTTTAACATCCGCGGATGCGGATGCGGATGTTGATATATATATATATATATAGCATATATATAAGTTATATATATATATATATATATATATATATTTATATGTTATATATATATATATATATATATATATATATATGAAGATCTTCTTCGCATGGTTATAGGGCGACAGGGCTACCAACCCGGTCCTTTCCGTTTGCTTTTATTTTCTAACATTAGTTTTAGTTATCCTGTTAGTACACGATCGCTTGTGTGTGTGTGTGTGTGTGTGTGTGTGTGTGTGTGTGTGTGTGTGTGTGTGTGTGTGTGTGTGTGTGTGTGTGATTGAGTAAGCGTAAATTCTTAAACTATTAGAGCTTGTGTGCGTTTGTTTGTGCGAGCGGCTGATCGAATGACTGGTCGGAGTAGATGTGGGGGTGGGCGCAGGCGGGGGTTTTCTATTGACTTTGCTAACGTTCGTGGCCTGCGTGCTAATCATGAATCTGTGGAATATCACCTCTCTAACTCTCAACCTAACATTTTATTACTGTCAGAGACCCAGCTGCCAGGAATTCTTTTCAAATAAACTTAATATCTCTAACTATAACTTTTTTACAATTTCCGACTGAATGGTGGTGTCTGTGCCTATATAAACATAAACACTCCTGTAACATGTCTCGAGAATCTTGAATCTCCTAACTTCGATGTTCTGTGGCTTAAAATCTTTCTCCCTACTACTATCATTATCTTGTGTTTCTGCTACTGCTCCCCTAATGGAACAGATTTTCAGGTCTTTTTGACTATCTTACTACTATGAGACTGTTACTTCTTCCATCCAAATGCCGAGTTTCTCCATTTAGGGGATTTAAGCGTACACCACACTGAGTGGTTGGGTTACTCTCACACTGATGCAGATGGGAAAGATGCCAAAACATTCAGTATTCTCAACGATCTAGAACAGTTAATTAAAACCTACACATATTCCAGATCGTCCTAACCAATTCTTGAATACGCTTGACTTATGTTTCACCACTACTCCTTCTCGTTATAAATACACCATTTCTCCTCCTATTGGTAACTCTGACCACAATCTTGTAGCTCTAATTATAATACTTTTTCTCCAGCAGCTCCACCATGCCCTAAACGTAATTTCTGGCACTTTAATCGGGCTAATTGAGGGGCATTTCGTTGTTCTTTGCCTAACTACTATGAATCCTGCTTTGACTCTGGGGACGCTTCGATCACTGCTAAAAGGTAGGGGCCGTAATCACCGATGGGATGAGCAGGTTCATTCCATCTTCAACTAACTCTTTTTCTCCCCAAAATCCATGGTTCGATGGAGCTTGTTCTCGCGCCATTAATGAGAGAGACATTGCGTATCGGGCATGGAAAAACTCTCATTCTCCTATTACTCTTACTAATTTTCATTCTGCCTCGGAATCGTTGCAGGGATACTATTCGACAGGCTAAGCGCACTTTCAATCTAAAAGAAAGTGTGACAACCTGCTTGGTTCTCCTACAGATAAAAATTTCTGGCCCCTGCCAAAAACATCTCTAACAACTTTCGTAAATCTGCCATTCCTCCTCTTATTCGCTCTGACGGTTCTGTAGCTAACTCTCCTTCTGAAAGGCCAATCTCTTCGGCCTCCTTTTCATCTAATTCTACCTCTGGACGATTCTGGCATCCCTCCTCCTACCCCTTCTTCTCCTCTCAGGTTTCCCCATGTCTTTACCTGTGACACATGATCGTGTGCATGGGATCCTGAGATTTATGAACGCCAGGAAGGTTAGTGGCCCGGATGGCATTCCTCCCCGTGTTTTGAGGGAGTGTGCTTTATGAGCCTGCATCATTCATAGTTCAACTCCTATACTCTATGCCTTAATACAAATACTTTTCCTCAGTGCTGGAAGCGAGCATATGTTCAACCAATCCCGAAAAAAGGTAGCCGCTCTGATCCTTCTAACTATCGCCCTATAGCTCTTACTTGTATTCTATCTTAAAATTTTGAAAACTCTTCTCTCTCTTAACTCTCATTCTCTGGATCATCTGGAGTCCATTCTCTTTTCAGATCATCAGTATGGTTTTCGTCGGCTCGTGGTCAACTGGTGACATACTTTCCTATCTAACTGATTTATGGTCTTCTGCCTTTAGGGACCATGGGGAGTCTTGCGTGGTGGCGCTTGACATATCCAAAGACTGGTTTGGCACGCGTCACCGCTCTCTAAGCCCCCTTCCTTTGGGTTTCCTCCTTCTCTTTGCTTACTTATAGACGCCACATATCGGCACTCTCATTGATGGAGCGACCTCTTTTTCCTTTCCGTTAATTCTGGTGTTCCTCAAGGTTCTGTTCTATCTCCAACTTTATTCCTACTCTTTCATCAACGATCTCCTCAGCTGTACTTCCAACTCTGTCTCTACCTTTATGCCGATGACCCAACCCTCCACTCTTCTATCACTTCAAATCTGCTCCCTTTTGCTTCTAGAGCTGCCTCTTCGTCTTCAGCTTCCGATTCTATCCTTGTCGATCTGGATGGGATTTCCCGGTGGGGTCCCCGCAACCTTGTAAAATTCAACTCTTAAAAACTCAACTTCTCCTACATTTCCTCTCAAAAAACACTCCGACCTTATATTTCCTTCGACGGCCTAACGTCTCTCCTGTGAATAACATAAACATTCTTGGTCTAACATAAACAACAAATTATCTTGGAAACCTTATATTTTTATGGTTGCTAAGGTGGCCTCTCAAAGAAGCTGGGAGTTCTGTTCAGGTTGTGGAATTTTTTTCCTTCTGCACAGCTACTCCAGTTATATAAGGGTCAAGGGTCTCATCCGCCTATGTATGGAGTACTGTTCTCACATTTGGGCTGCTCCACTCTTCTATTGGATAGGGTTGAGTCTAAAAAGCTAAGAGACTAATAACCGTCCCCTACTTTCAAACTCTCTTTGACCCTCTATCTCTGCGACGTGACGTTGACGCACTATCTCTTTTCTATAGGTACTACAGCGGTAGATGCTCAGGGGAGTTGGCCGCTCGCATTCCACCTCCACTGGTCGCCCCCGCAGCCAGGTGCCATGCTCGCATGAATTTTGCTTGAGTATTGAGAACCCCAGACTTGTTCGCTGTGGTCTTTCTTTCCAGCTACTTCTGCTCTGTGGAACTCCTTGCCTTCTTTCTGTTTTTCCATATTTAATCTTCCTCTTTAAAACCCACGTCTGCCCGCTCACCTGAGAGATTTGCCTTAGGCTGGGATTGGGTGGGTTTTCCTTTTATTTTTCTGCCCTCCTGAACGTGAGTGGTGGTGAGAACTGTAAAAAAAAAAAAAAAAAACCTCGGTCCTTTCCTTTTGCTTGCATTACTCTTGGGCCAGCGTTGGTATCTTATGCGCCTAGAAGCAAACTCCTCTCGAGAGCTCTAGGAAGGCGAGTTTTGAGGCCCAATGGGAGAAGATGCTAGTTCTACTGGAAAGGGCGAAACCCTACCTGAGAGTGTGTTTAACCGAGGACTGGCATCCAAACCATTGCGCCGAGAAATGGCTTTCTGAAGTGTTCTAGGGTTGTGAGTTTTGGGCCAGAAGGAGAAGACGTTGGACCAACTGACAGGGCCAAAAGCTCTTCCTGGGAGTTGTTATAGATATTGATTATATATATATATATTATGTTGTTGTTAAGAGCAGTTAGCATACAGTATATGTTATGTTATATATATATATGAGCAGCAGCAGTAGTATAGCATAGCAGCAGCGCTGGTAGCAGCAGCAGCAGCAGCAGCAGCAGTATATATATATATATATATATATATATATATATATGTTATTATAGCATATATATATATATATAGTAGTATATATATAGCAGCATATATATATATATATATAGTATATATATATATATA
>JABUQX010035088.1:42500-45369 GCA_015478945.1 Trachelipus rathkii
TATCGTCCTCCTCTACACCAATCTCTCGCATACACTTGTACATATACAGGATGAACAACAATGGTGACAACACTCCTTCCTGTCTAACACCTGTCTTCACTCCAAACCACTGTCCTATCCCATACGCTGTCCTGACGGCACTTTCACTTACTGTGTAAAGTTCCCTTATCACTCTAATCAACTTGGGTTCTATCTGGTAGTAACGATCCTCGAGTGTCTCCCAAAGTTTTACCCTAGGAACACTGTCAAATGCCTTCTCTAAATCCACAAAAGCCAAATACATTTCCTTATCCCACTCCCAGCTCTTCTCTATCATCATCTTCAGAGAAAATATCAGATCCGCGGTACCTCGTCCTGGCCTGAATCCATACTGTGCTTCATTCAGCTTGTCTTCGACTCCCGTCCTGAGCCTTTCTCCAATACCTTCATATAACCTCATGGCATGCGGCAACGATATGCTCCTATAATTGGAACAGTCGCCCCTATCTCCCTTTTTGAACACCGGGCATACTATCGCCCTGCCCCACTCCGCAGGTACTCTCTCCACTCTCCAGAAATCATTAAACATCTTCAACATCCATCGCATGACCTCCTCACATCGCATTATCTCCACCGGCAGCCCATCACATCCTGGACTCTTCCCATATATATTTATATATATATATATGGTATATATATATATGGTTAAGAGCAGCAGCATATATGGCGGCGCGCGTTGCTATATATATAGGCGTTAGCAGCACGTGTTTGGATTATATCAAAACTTTAAAGTGCTAGCAATAATATAATTAACCCTAGTAAGGGGGCTCTATAAACTGTCATTTATACAACTAAGTCAGTGTGACGTCACTGACCAAAAATAGCCAATAGAAAATACTGGCTTAAAAATTATATTGAAAAGATCTTCGAGAAATGAAAATGAGATCAGAGCTTTGAACAATCTGAAGTGAATTGAAGTGCAACTCTTGTTGTTTTAACCTTTTAAATTTAATCTTTAATTTTGTTTCAGTTAAGTACCTGAGAATTGAAAGGACAATATCCATTTCTAATTTGTGCAATTTCTTAGATCAATTAACAATATTTCCTTGTGATAAACTATCTGTGAAATTTTAATAATTGTGTTGCTATGCACGCTTGTAAAACGGACTCATCTATTTTAAATAAATGGTAAGAATCAAACCATCTTATATATATATATATATATATATATATATATATATATATATATATATATATATATATATATATATAGCAGTATATATATCTCATAGAGCTCCCCTTCAGGGGGGTGCTGGCCCATAAAAATAGGAAATACCTGTAGAAGGATCAAATTTGGATTGCATAGAGGAGGAAGGAGTAAGGAGTAAGGAGGTTAGTTAGTTAAGTTGTTGTTAGCAGCATATGCTGTTGTTGTTGGTTGTTGTTGCTATATATATATTATACAGCAGCATATTATACAAACCGTCGTCGTGCAATTAAAGCTTTTATATATTTGCAGCATGTGATTCCAAATTTCACGTACACCTTTTCGGTCTTAGTATTTTAGGATTAAAATCTCATTTATTGTTGTTCTCAATTTTGATTATTGTTCTTCTTATGTTACATATATTTCGATGCATATCATATTTAAGTTGTAATATTAATGTTAGTAAAAGTTTATCTCTACAAGAGTTTTATTCTACACATTCATATTATTACGCATAAAATTCTTTAAATTGAAACTACCAGTACTACTCTATAACAAGGCTTCATATATCGTAAGTACTACAAAGAAGTTTCTTAAAAATGGCGACCTTGCCAGCCTCAGAGAAATTTTCTGCTTCGCATTTTGCGTTTTCGTTGCCCATCTCTCTCTCTTCTCCCTCTCTCTCCGGAGGAGAGGCCTCATATCTCTTATCGACATAAAGATATTAACATATTTAGGTTTTCACAACCAAAATAACAAATTGTAATACATAAGATCACAAAGTCTATAACATAATCAAATTGAGTTTAATAATCCTTGAGAGGTACTATATATATATATATATATATATATATATATATATATATATATATATATATATATATATATATATATATATATATATATATATATATATATATATATATATAATCCGAATACTGAGCCGAAGGGGTTGTGTGTGTGTGTGGGAAGAGTCACCCATCTCACCCATTGGTTGACGCTACATCTCAAAAGGCGTGAACAGTCATTACCACTGAAAGTCATTGCAACGCCCCAGTGATAGATGCTCATTGGTCTACTGATCCATGACGAAAGAAAATTGAAGTCTTCTTAGATGATGTCACAGTGATCAGATCATCTTTCCCTCTCAATCTCGTCACGAATGTATGACGTCTTAAATCTCAATCACGTCACGGATGCATGACGTATTAAACACAAGTTACGTCAAGAATATTTTTTAATTTTTAAAATTTATTATTTTTGTTCTTTTTGTTGTTGTTTTATATTGAAAATAAAATAATAATAATAATAATAATAATAAATAATAAAATTGAACTCCAATAATTGTACCATCAGCATTTCTTTTGTTTTTGCTCGATACTTACAAGCTTGCAAAATCTGAAGGCATTGAACTTTAATATATATGTTAGTTATATATATATATATATATATATATATATATATACATATATATATAGCAGCAGGACCTAGTATATGTTAAGGTTGTTATATATATATATATATATATATATATATATAAAGTAGTATATATATATATATATATATATATATATATTGGACAGAGTTCAAGGAAAGAAACTTTTCAATTTTTAAAATATATATATATATATATATATATATATATATATATATATATATATATATATATATATATATATTTAT
>JABUQX010035089.1:0-25629 GCA_015478945.1 Trachelipus rathkii
AAACAGGAATCAGATGAAAGAATTAAGAAAGCATTAAAAGGAAGAGTAAGGGAACATCTGACAGAGGAGGTGCAGATGGGAGATAAAGTTTATTACAAAAGAGAGAATGAAAAGCGTTGGAGAGGACTAGCAAAGATGATCAGTATAGATGGGAAGATGGTTATAGATAAACATTACTCTAAGAGAGATAGCCAGAGTATATATTACTAGATTTAAAAATTTAGAAAAGGAATAAAAAGGGATGAACTTATTAAAGAAAAGGAGGAAGAGTAAGAAGAAGAAATGGTGTCAAGAAGGAGATAAGAAAAAAGGGAAGAAAAAAACATCAGATGAAAGCAACAGTGAAGAGGATGAGAATAACAATGCAAAACAAGCAGAAGATTCACTTGAAAATATAAAAGAGGAAGAAGAAGGAAATCAAAGAGATGATAAACCTTTAAAAAAGGAAGAAATAGATACAAAAAAGGAAGAGATACCAAAAGTAAAGTTGGGTGAAAGATGGAGAATGGTTAATAAAGATACAAATGAAACCCTAGAAGTGAGATTTTTTTTGTTTCATCTTTGTATACTTTCTAACCAAATATTTTTCCATCAACAAACTAATCCTTTTTTGCACCGCCTCCCGGAGCTGTCTTCCGTTTATTCTATTCTTCCATTTAGTTAGCTTCTAGTCTCCTGATCAGCTCAGACTAAGCTAAATATGTCACTCATTTATTTCACTTTCAACTTTGTATTATTCTTAATTTTAATTTGGACTAAAGTTATTATTTATTTATTTATTTATTTATTTATTATTATTTTCAGAATAATCATTATATTATTTTCATTGGAATTATTGTTATTATTATTATTAGAATTTTATTTTTATTAAATACTTATTATGGTATAGTGTATAAATTTAAGTGATCTTGTTATTATTTATTATTATTATTATTATTATTATTAGTCTGTCCATGTATATAATTGTATTATTGTATAGGCCTAAATTATTCTGATTTTAATGTTATTAAATTTTAACAATTTTAGACCTGATGATGAGTTGGGTATATAAATTTTCTCTCTCTATATGTTTATTCTATATATTTAGTTAGTTATATATATATATATATATATATATATATATATATATATATATATATATATATATATATATATATATATATATATATATATATATATATATATATATATATATATATATATATATATATATATATATATACGGTATATATATATATATATATAGGCATATATATATGGTAGTTATGCTATTGAGTCGCCGCCTTTCATACGAGAGGACGCTGGTTCAAAATCCTCCGCTAATTAGCAGTTGGGTTTTACCTACCCAAAAAGAATTAAAACTTGACTATAACACGCTATGGCGCTACTGACAATGTGGCCCGTGAAGTTCGATTTGTGGTCCCCCTGTTGTCTCCCGCATAGGGAGTTAAAAAGTAAATTTTAGTTTTCGTTCAAGCATATGGTGATGATAGTTTTTTAATATATATATTTATAAATATATATATATATATATATATATATATATATATATATATATATATGTATATATAGTTATATATATTTACATATATATATATATATATATATATATATATATATATATATATATATATATAATAGCAAGAATAAACAAAAAATATATAAACATTTGAAAAGAAATATTTATTACCGACTAGTTTCGGGTAAGACAGCAGCTTCCCATTTTCAAGGTTGATAATACAATGATAAAATTTATACAAAAATAAATAGTATAAAATTAAAATTAAAATAAATAATATTAAACTTATTGATAAAGAATTATTAAAGTATAGACTTGAAAAAAGTTCACGAATAAGACAAAATTTCACTTCAGTAGTATTAAGCTATTGATATTTAAATTTTCATTTAATTTTGGTTTAAGATGCCAAATATATAAGGATTCCAACAAAAGACCTGATATATATATACGGTATATATATATATATATATATATATATAGAGATATCTAGTGTTTCTAAATTTGTTTATATAAATATATCTATAGCGTTATTAAATAAATATATATATAGCATATATAGATTGTAGGTTGGTTAAGCAAATATATATATATATATATATATATATATATATATATATATATATATATATATATATATATATATATATATTTAAATATATATATATATATATATATTATATATAGTATAGTATATATATATATATACCAAAAAAAAAAATTATATATATATATATATATATATATATATATATATATATATATATATATATATATATATATATATATAAATAAAATCACCTGAGAATCTTGTTGATAAGAGTTATATTCCAAGTCTAATTCTTCCACTTTTATTTCATTTTCAGATTTGATATTCATTTTAATATTTAACGTATTTTAATGGAAATATATTTTAAACAATTAAGATAAAGAAAAAGTTATCTGGAAAATTGCAATTACAGTAATGTAGAATTAAAATAAATAATGGAGAATAAATTTTTTAACAATTTTACTTCATTACACTAACCGCATTTATACTAGTGTTAAATTAACACTAAAAATTACATCATTTCAAATAAATGATGAGAATCTACATCAAGTAATCCACTCTTTAAACTTAAGTTCTTTACAATTTATTCTGACATTTTCATTTATTTATTCGTTTTGGCCAGCATTAACTATTATAAAATGACCTTGGTCAACATTAAAATACTAAAACATGCTCTGATTAATATTTCTGAATTGACAGTAATAGTAATTAGGGGTGTAGCGGAACTAAAATTTTCAGTTCCAGCTGGAACTGGAATTAGCCGGAATCACAAAAAAAATTCCAGCCCGAACCGGAATTTCTTATGAACTTTCATTTAACTATAAAGAAATGTAAATTAAAAATATTTTATATAACTTTCAACATAAAATCTTATATTTAATACAACGCCACTTCATTAACATGGAAAATCATCATCGAAGAGAATATCTGGAAGTCCAAAAATTTTATTAGTAAAATGGAGAATCTTGTATTTTCTAGAACAGGAAAACCACAAAAGTGCAATAGATCCAAGCCTTGAAACAAGTGAGTTTTGAGGAAAATTTCTCCCCAAAAAAGATTTGGCATATCAATGACCCCAAATCACAGGCAATTCATCTGAAAATAATGAATTTTATAGCAATGAGTAGGGAGTAACCAGTCATTCACAATCACTGAAGAGCAGTGATTCATAGAACTTATTGCCCATCTTCAACCAAAATATCTTATTCTTAGTAGAAAATATTTTAAAGAGAAGATGTTACCAGCTTCATACAGGAAATTGAGATCAGCAATATTCGAGAAGTTATCTAAGGCTGATCAGATATCATTTACTACTGATATATAGAGAGCTAAATAATTCAAACAAATCATTTATTTCTTTAACTGCAACTCTGGCTTACTAGCGAGTTTGAAAATATGGACTGTGTACTCCATTGCAAGTATTTCCCAGGTTCTCATTCTGGAATTAAAATCACTATGAGTTTTGAAATTATGATGAATAATTTTGAAATTCCTCCTAACAAAATCCATTTGATCCTTCGAGATGGAGCATATAACATGAAGCTTGGAACTGATTTAGCATGATACACAAGTCTTTCTTGTTTAATTTTTAAACTTTAATTTATCAAAGATGCCTTCTTTTCTCAAAGAACAGTGTGATTTAATTATGAAATGTAGGAATATTTGTACAAATTTCAATCATTCCAGCTTTTAAGCTGTAATGAACTTAAAAAAGACTTGGATCCACATCTTGCAAGCCCACCTATGCCAATTCAAGATGTTAATGCAACGTGGAATTCTAGAAAGAATTGAATGTTTGAAAAGACCTCTGCAAGTTAATGTTATAAAACAATCAATCATTTAAGCTTTGACTGCTAATAAATAGCAAATACTTGAAAAATTCTAAGATTTTTGCAACCATTTCTCATAGTTACGGAAACTATAAGGGAAAATTTTAGATAATGCTCGTTTCATTGGAAAATAAAGTCAGGTTGTTACTTGGGTCTACTACAGTACTTAAAACAATTATCTTGTTTTGATATATGTCTATTGATAGTTTCTCTTCCTTTTTATTCATAAATCTAAACTCTAAAAGAGCATTATCTGCAATAAACTTAGATTTGCCAAGTACCTCAAATTCATCAGGAACATTAAGAAAAGAAATTACTGCAAAGTTACTTTTATAAGTTTGAAGAAAGTGAAAGTGACAGCGAGTCAGTTAGTGTAAAAAAGGAAAAAAAGAAAAATCAGTGGCTCTTCAAAAGGTAAAATTCTTAAAAAAATTGAATTTTTTTTATCAGAAAAAAAAAATGAAAAAAACATTCTAATCTGGGAAAGAAGAGATTACTTAATTGGTGGAAAGAACAAAGCTAAATTATCAAACATAGCAATACTAGTAATAAAATTACTCCCCTTTCCAGTCTCCCCCATATATTCACAGAAATTATTTTCATTTTCAGAAGCAGGAAATATATTTGAGGAAAAAAGTTTAAAAATATCACCCAATACTGGTGAGCAGTTTTTCTTTTACTTCACCACAATTAGGGTTGGGGAAGGAAAAAAAGAAGCTCGTTTTTTTCCGAAAAAACGTTTTTTTTTTCCAATGTTTTCTTCACGCCGTGAAAAAAACAAGTAAATAATTTGTTTTTTTTTCCGTTTTTTTCAATTAAGTTTTGTGAATTTACATGTTTGAATACAATTATATTATAAATTTTTAGCAAATATGCTCTAATTTTGGACATTTTTGGTTCCAATTTCCTACAAGGTGGAAGCCTCTGAGTTTGTGTTCAAACTTTTTATGGGTTTTCCATATTTTTATTTTATATTCTCGAATTTTGAATATTTTATAATATTTTTGTTTTGTGGCTTCATTAATGTTGTCTTACTCTCGGCATCAGCTTTCAGTAAACATTTTAATCATAATTATTTAATCAGAATTTAGAAATGTCACATGCAAAAAGTCGTGTGAACTGTACTTTTAAGGAAATAAAAGGTTTGCAAAGGCTCCCCGCAAAAAATATACTTTTGTTGTGAACGTTTGTAAAAATATTTTGTTCTATTAATTAATTAAACAGAAATTCTGAAAATTGCCAACTGAGAGAGATGATTTATGCTAAGGCAGCTAAGCTTAAAGTCCTGTTACTGCCCCTGCTCCTTCACCACTGTCATTCTCACACGAATCATTTCATACGACTGAGATATCAGACTTATTTAGTTATATCAAAATTAAATTTGGGCTGATGATGCTGATGAGCCCCAGCTGATTAATGAGCTTGACCAGTAGTCCAGCACATGAGTCGTATCAGTAGTGACTGTGGTCTGGGGCGAGTGGGGACTGCTGACTTAGTGAATAAAGTTCTGATATTCCAAAGCAATATTTAAAATTTTCATTCACTCAAAAATTAGCATTGATACAATCTTGGTATAATTAATTTCAATATTTTTATTATTTCATTAGCATCGCTTAAGTCACTTTTGGGAGAAAATAATTAAAAATTCATTCTACACGGAATTTTAATAAAAAACAAATGTGAAACAAAGTAAATTATATATGATTATATAAAAATAAAATACATTTCTTTTTCGTATGCAGAAGCCACCACCAACAGTCTGCAGGCTACAACCTACTGTAAATTGTAACGGAAACACAAATTGATAATAAAGAAAAAAAGGTAACGACAGCTAGTTTATAAATCATAATGGAATATGTTTAATTTCAGGTATCCAATGTTTTGTAAAATGAAAATACTCCAGTGAAAATATCATATATGACTTCACACATATTTTTAAAAATACATTAATGAAAAAACGAAAAATGTGAAAAAAAACGAAAAAAACTTAAAACATTTTTTTTCATAAAAAAATATATTGAAAAAAAACGTTTTTCCCACCTACCTTTAGCAATATTTAAAAAGTTAACTTTATTATATATATACTATATTATTATCATATATATACTATTTATATTTATAATATATATAGATATATTTTAGTATATATATAAGTATAATATATATATTAGGATATAGTTATATATATATATATATATATATTATATATATATATAATATATATTAGGGATTTGGCCCAATATTCTGTGAAGTATTCACGTAATTCGCCAAAATGCTGAAGTATTCAGTAATTGCAGCTTTTTGCCGAAACTTTCGGGCCGAAATATTAAGCTTTATAAACAAATTACGTCAACATATAAGGGAAAGTTATTTCATTTAAAATTGAAATTTTAGAACCTTTATTTTCAAAAAAAATTAAAATAAAAAGATTTTGTAGCCAATATGGCGAAATCTTTGTCATTTGTCAGAACCTATAAGGGCTTTTGACATTTTTCAATATTCTAAAAATAGAATTGATTTAGTGATACGGGATAATGGACCAAACATTTCATGTTTTATTCACATGTTGCAACTATGCATTCACGATTCAATGTTATGTCAGAAGTCTGTTAAAGATATTTTATTTACTTGCAGAAGCATATCCCCTCATTTTCACCATTCAGCAACCGCAGCTGCAAAGCTTTAAAACTTTGCAGATGCAGCTGAATGTCAAACAGCATAAATTAATTCAAGACGTTTCTACATGCTGGAACAGAACTTATGATATGCTTAAAAGATTGTTTGAACATAAAGTTCCCATATCCATATACGCTGCTGAATGCAATCAGAAAATTTGACTGATTTTCAGTGGCAAATTATTCCCATTTTACTTGAGTCCATTTGAACAACATCACTTAAATCAGCATTAAACGTGAAAGTAATTTCCGCCAAGTGAATCCCTTCCATTTTAAAGCAATAAATCTATTTTTAACTAAGGCAATTAAAGCAAAAGCTTCAGTGGAATAAGTACACACTCGTTGAAGGGCTTAAGAAATCAGTAGAAAAAAAGACTTTCTAAGTTTCTATGCTGATAAATCTGTTGTGTGTCACTACTTCTTTAATCTGCGATTCAACTAATTTTTCAAACATGAATCAGATGAATTCCAGTAAAACATTTGGTCGTTGAAGGTAGGAAGAATGCCATGAGAAATTTAGCTCCTGACTCTTTTCTGCTGAGCTGATGTTTTACGTAGTGGGAAAAGTGAAGCTGAAGGTTCCATTTTCCATCTTTAATGGATTGTTTTAAAGAAATTGTGCATCAAAAATCATCATACAGAAAGAAAGTGAGAGTGAAAAAAGAAAGTCCCCATTCTTCTGAACGAATGTGATATTGTACATAAAGTAAAATGGCTACATACAGGAATTACATCAAGAAAATTAAACAATATATAAGTTTGCCCTACTTTGACCGGTGAAGACATGATATTCCCTTCATTGGTGGAAGAACACTGGAAATAGTTTTATGATTTGAAACAAAAACTAGCAAAAAAGTATTTCAGCTCCACCATGCATCAAGTTGAAAGTGAAATAAATTTTCGACATATATTTAGAAGCCGACAAGAAATAGGTTACCCCTTGAAAATGGAGAACTGTAATATTCTGTCTTTTAACCTAGAAGCTTATTAAAATGAAGTTTAGTTTAATATCTTAACTACGAAACTTTTCAATTTTTTATTTAGTTAGTTTTTTAATTTGTGAATATTATAATAAAAAAAGCAAGAATCTTAAGTCACTTTCGTTTTATTTATTTGTATATAACTACTGGTAAAAACGTGAAATTTCTTGACGGGTTTTGCAATTGTATTGAATGTGCTGAATTCCCAAAAATGTAATCGGTTTTTGCATTTCACATCGCATTTGTGAGTATTGTTGTGTAACACAGGTTTTAAAATTTTAATGATTTTTAACCCTTTTTCAATTCCGCAGTCCTCAGGCTATTCGATTAAATATATATATATATTTATATATATATATATAATATATATATTATATATAGTATATATATATATTTATATATATGATATACTAATATATGTGTAATTATTTAGTATGGATAGCTATTTGGATGGTGTTGAGACCTGGAAGTGAAGCAGAAATCGCAATGAGTATGTATAATCATGTCGTTGTGACATAGGTAGTATATGGTCTATGTTAAGACATACTTAGTACATATATGTAGAATAGGATAGAGTATATTATGGTGTGGTTTATAAATGAAAGAGCTATGACTCCGCCAGAATACGAATTTGGGAAATGTAGTGAGTTTTAAGTTCCAGTTATGTGTATGATGACTTAGGCTGTTGGATGAGGGAATTGTGGGTTTTTATTTAATGTAAACATGAGTCCTACGATGCGTAAAGTAACTTTTCTCTTCGTTAGAACGATCACTGTGCCATAGCGTCTGGAAATCCCTTCATCAAGCTCAAAACAATGGAGTCGCGGCCCATCATATGTTTGCCAGTGATATCGCCCACTTGTCTCTTGGTGGGAGTGATAGTCGCTTGGTCAGATAGGAACGTGGGGTTATGATAGTCTCGGAAATGGACAGCGTTCCCTCTCTCAGTTCACTAACATCCCTAAGGTTTTAGTTCCGGGAATGTATGAGATTTCTTAGTGAATAATGTAAGTTAGTGCAACTTATGGTGAGGAGCTCTGTGTGCGATCTCTTAAGCATATGGTGTTGAAATTGGATAGGAATTGAGATCTTGTGTTCTAGGCGTGTTCCCTGTACAAGTCGGTGGTAGTGGTTTTCTGCGTTCTGGCGTGCTGCCTGTGATACCCGCATGAAAATTTGATCTGAGTGCTACATCTGAAAAAGAAATAAGCTATTATATGCTCTTGCCTCTAACACAGTCCATGATGTTGTAAGGCAAAGGCACAGCATCACGGAGGAGTGGCCGTATTTGTGGGCCATCAATAATTGTCCCAGCTATTTTTTTCTTTCCGCGTCAGGCGTTACAAGACAGGAAACTGTTGAGTCATATATGTGAGGTCTGAATATGGCAATATCATCACATCATGGTCCAGGGCCTGTGCGCAAACTGTTTCATCAAATCTAGTTTTTATGTGGTAGTGGAGTAAGATATGATGGGGTTTCCTCTCTGTACAAGTGTGATTCACGGTACGATTGTCCCTCAGTGGCCATTCCTGTTTGGAGTCGCAAGTTGATGCTTGTGCCTCCCGGCTGTCCAATAAGTCCACAGGACGCAGTGATAGAAGAGTTGGGTGTAAACCTGCTTCCTGGATCTTGATTCAGGCTGTAGTCTTAGTTTCTGAGTATTAGCCAGTTTTTCAGGTCGGACTTGCAGTGACTGTTTACCTGCCATGAAGTTCCAAGATATTTGTAGTTGGCTCTCGTCCAATACTGTCTTGATTTTTTGCATACTCATCTCTCATCCGTGGACCGAGTAGCCCTACTGGACCGAAGCAATAACCTGTTTGCTGTTGTGTAACAAGCACACACTTTAAAACTGCTCTTGAAGTGCAATATAAACAGTCCGCACTCAGCTTGCAGTCGTATGGTTGGAGAGTCCCATAGCGAGTAGTTGGCCTGCAATTCCTGCAACTTCCCTGCAATACACAAGGTTACCATCTGAATGGAAGAGCCTCCGCAGCTCCGCTTCTCTTTACGATGAAAATGTTACTACGCTTTGCCCATGGTCCAGTATGTCGAGTTTTTCAGGTGCAAACCTTGAGCGCCACAGCTCAGGAATCTTCGGCGAAATACAACTTCTTAATAAGATCGTATCAGTTCGCCCTGGGTGAACAATGACGGATCATCCAACTGTATTTCAGATGGATGATAGACATCATCTCAGGTCTTGGGCATCCATACATGGGTAGACGTACTAAAGTTTACCACATGCTTCCAGAAATATGAACCGCAGTAAACGTTGCTACACTGGGATATGATGGCGGAAGGTACGTCTATATCATGGCCTACGTAGTGCGCACATGAATTTTGTCTTCTAGGGAATATGCAAAACTAGGGATCCCTGATTGCACGAAAACGGATGTGATAGCAAATCCGAGAAGATATAATGGAATCAAGCACTCTGAATTTACTAATATCTGCTACATAATAGTCATCCTAAAAAATTTTTCACTCTTTTTGTTGTTGACGCAGGTGTAGAGTTCTTTTAATTTTTTTCCCCTAAATGGATGACCGAACTTTGGAAATAACTATTCGGTCGAATAGCGAAGTGATTATTCACCGAATTCGGTATTCGACGATATTCGGGTATTCGACCGAATATGGTATTCGACCGATATTTTGGTAAGTTATTCGGCTTTTTCACTATTCGGCACATCCCTAATATATATTTATATTATATTAATATATATATGATATATATATATATATAATAATATGTTATTAATATATATATATATTATATATAAGGTAATATATATATATATATATATAAATAATATATTAATATATATATATATATATATATATCTATCGTATAATATATAATATATATATGGACATTTATTTTTTATTTACAGTTAACATTTAAAGAAATTTTGCCTATATATATATAGTGCCTTTACATAAAAAAAAAACACCGTTTTGTTACACAAAAAAAAAACACCTGTATCTCGGTATATGAAGGGTCTAAGAGGAAAATTTGGTGCACCTATTAATCGCATCTAGTATGAGTGAAAAAAATTGTTATAATGGGTTCGAGTCGATTTTTTTTTGAATTGGTGATTTTTTTTTCATTTTTGAAAAATTTCACAATTTTTTCAGCAATTTCTGCCCGACTTTTTTTGAGCACTGTTTCAAGCATTTCCCACTGCATTAAGAAATTTATAAATTAGTATAATATTTGATTCATTCCTGTTGGCCCCATCCTTGATCTCATTCCACACCAAATTTCATGAAATTTTATGCAGCCCTCCCCCCCCGGACCATTGAGTTGAGCCTCTAAAAAAAACCCACTCTGTAACGAAAAAAAAAAAAACCAATCCAAATTAATATGAAGGAATATATGTATATGCGCTATAACTCTTATCAACATGCTGTATGGTTCGTTTTTTACCTTCTGTCAGTGTGGGGTCCGAAACCCCCCCCCCCCAAAGAAAAAAATGTAACCAAAAAAACCCACATATAAAAAAAAAAAAAACCATTAATTTTTACATTATGTATTATTATATATAGTATATATATTATATTATTAATATATATATATATATATTATATATATATTATATATAAATATATAATAATAAATATAATATATAATATATATACAGTAAGGTATATATATATCGCTTGTAATCGGTATAATGATATATAGTATAGTAAGAGTGGATTCTATATATATATTATATATATATATAATGCTATATTATATTATATAATATTATATATATATATATATATAAATAATATATATAGTATATATTATAATTCAGTATTTATACGTATTATATATATATATATATTAATACCGTATATATAATATATTATTTGGTATCTATGAAAGCGAGTTATGAAGCCTATTTAAATGAACACTGGTGGTGGTTTTTTTTTTGTGTGCGCTCGCGTATGTACAGATTTAAATAACATGTGATGTTTTTTTATATATATAATATTAATATATATATATAATATATATATATATATACCAAATATAAAAATTAATTATATATATATATATATATATATATATATAATATATATGATGTAATATATCAAAAATATATATATATAATCAGGGTTCACACTAAAGATTTTGATTTGAATTTCGCACACTTCCCTGACCTTCCCTGACAGATTTCGCAAATTTTCCTGACCAGCGTGTTCGTTACTTATTGCCGTATAAAGTTTGTGGATGGGTGTGTATTGCAAATGCCCTTTATTGCAGCCTATTTAACTTCAGTTCATACATTAATACTGAAAATTTACTTGTAAAGAACTGTTCATCATCATAGGATGATTAAAATGATTTTATTTTTTTAGTGAACATCTTGAACGCCTCATCGCCGTGCAACGCACTCCTTTTTTATTTTTTCCAAAAGTAACAGTTTTATTTTTATTTATACCAAAAGGAAATAAATTAAAAGTCACTTTAATGAATTAGGAGACCAACTTACACTTTGATGACAAAGTTCTAAATGGCGAGATTTAGGTTAACTTTTCTTCTCAAGCCATCTGAAATTTTGAGATTTTATAGCGTCTCTTTCTGTCAAAGCTTTCAGTTTGAACATCTTTCTCTGCTCTTCAAGTTTATGATCTGTAATGAATAATTTTCTTTTTCAACCTTTTTATTCTCTTCTTCTTCTTTGCGTTCTGTTTTGACTCTTTGAGATGTTCTTTCCTATCTCCTATGGGCAGCTCTTGACAATTTGTCACATTTAATTGAAGTGAATAGGAATTTAAATGAATAATTGTGTTGAGAATCTGTTATTGCTCTCATTTGTGGCAACTGTTCTGTGAACCGCAAATTTCATTACTTGATGTTTCTTTCAGATTTCTACTAATAGAGAAATTGTGTGCTTGTGCTAATTATATAGAACACTCTCCATTTCCTACATTCACGAGTTACTCCGAATCTTGTCCAATCCTGGTCTCGACATGTGTTCCAATGAATAAGACTCGAACAGGATGTGCAAGTCCTATTGGTAGGGTTATTTAATCTTGAGTACACCAATTATTAAGCCGAATCTATTTAGACTAGATGTGATATCCCAGTAGTATAAAGAACATAGTCTGATTTCTCCGAAAGACCAGAAAAAACTGAATGAACCCGCCTTAAAATTACATTTAACTAAAGACAAGATCTCACCATCCCAAAAAATTTTAATGATTTAATTCAGGGTCAATATGAAAGCTTTTCGTTGCAAATAGTATACGTCCTAATTAATAGTATCGTTTTTGCATCAATAAGTAGATATATGAGCGGGCAGCCAGATAAGGGGTCAAGAATTAATTAATCACATTAAAAATTAAATAACGAATATTCATACGGCCCACATCTGTATAAAAATTGAGAGTCAACAGACACAACCATAAGAAGAAACAGATTAGATTATAAGAATGTAATATATACACACCTGATATGAATCAAGACACAGCAGAAATTATATAAGACATTTATTTATCATAGACCTATCATCTCTATTATAATAAGCTCATGAAGAACGAAGTCAAGAGAATCCTGTGGTAATAGCATCATCAATATTCAATTGCAAAACCCCGTCCAAGAAATTACCAGTGAATGAAACGTCGATGTCTTAGGTGATTATATAAAATAGTAAAAAATTCACAGCGGTATAGGGTCATTTACAATCGATTAAGTACTGATTAAAGAAAAGTAACCTAATTAGATTCGCCATGGCATCAATTTTTAGAAACTTTATTGTTTTCAGGCACACACTCTACCAATGAGTATGAGGTACGTTTAGTCACCTAGTCCATTAAATGGTATTAATTAAGAGACACTTGTATATAACACTGCCACATACATTTTTCATATGATGTTTATGGAACCTGTATGAGAATTTAGTATGTAAATTCATATAACTTTCTTCATTTCGTGATAACTAATATTGACAACCAAGTCCGATTGGTGACGATATGCAGATACACACGGAGCTGGTACTTTGGTGTAATTTATACTACTGTGCTACAGTATTGTAACCTCTTGGAAACTAATCAAAAAGAGATCCTATATAACCACAATCCAACCTGATTATTATTTTTAAAAAAGTTTGGCATACCACTATGATGATGACGTCCATACCACATGTTTTGCTTATAAGTTTCAGAAAGTTAATTTGATTTGGGTTTTTCAAGAATATACATTTTATATAATATAATGAATATGATAGATAAATCTAGACACGTTAACACAACATGTGCACAAAGAACGCCAAAATCACTTCTTCAAACCTCCAATATAAGCAAAAATAAAAAGAGAGAAATAATAAAAAATCAAGCATATTTATATACGAGAGTCATAAAGTACTGAATCGGACCTAACAAAGAAGACCAGATGAGTATGGAAGAACCAGTATTTGCCGTAAAAGGTCTATGGTACAGTGAAGTACAGTCCTAAACACATCATTACAGCAACCACCTTCCAATCAAAAGGATGAATTTGGAACCACCTCTCTAAGAACAGAAAAGAAAGAATAGTAAGGTATAGTGAACTAAAAATAGAAAGAAACAGGAATAGAAGTAATTATGGAATGTCATTCCTCGCCCAACCTTTCATTCACTTATCAAATATCATCTCTTATTCCCAAATATGCGATCAGGAAAAAAATATATCAAAAATAGCAAAGTAAGCATTTTGGTCCATGGCTCATTCTTCATATGTTTTGAAATTTTAAAATTTCCCTGACTTTTTGGAATTTCAGGGAATTTCCTGACTTTCAGCATATCTTAAACGTTCCCTGACCTTTCCCTGACCAATTTTTTTTTTCCCTGACTTCCTGACTTCCCCTGACTTTCCAGAAAGTTTGTGAACCCATGTATATATATATATTATATATATATTATATATATATATATATATATATATTATAATATATATTATTATTTTATAATAATATATATATATATAAGGTTATTATATTTAGTATCAATCACATTTCGTTGTGCCTAGAAGTGACATCACACGTCCCTCCCTCATGTATAATTTTCTAGCACTTCTAGCTTGGCATATCCTACTCATAGAATATACCTGAGTTAGGTGTCTAACCTATGTTTTTAAAGTAATAATGGAGTTGATTGCCATGGTTTATAACGGCATTGTTGCACACCTACCATGGTTTAGTACCCCGCCCCCCTTTTCTAATGCCTCTAGACATGGTATATCGTATGTTCAATGGAATATAATCCAATATAGGTATAGATAGAATATAATCTGATACTGCTTGAATCGATTCCCGTGGTTATGATGCAAATCTATCACTCTACCATGGTTGATCAGAATAGTTCCCCTACCTCCCTTTTCTAATGCACCTATGCAACTGTTTTATTTCTGGAGCTACAGAGACGAGCTTGGGTGTTGCCTAGTATGTTTTGAGGTATGCAGAGTCCGATTCCTGCTATTGCTGACTGGCTAGTTTCAACCTTTGAGGTTTTAGAATTGCATCAAAATGCGTTTTATGTGGCCGCTTACCCTTCGTCATATTCAAGGAAGGGGTTAGGCGGGGTTTACCTATTCAAATGAGGGGGTATGAGATGCAAATCTATTAAAGGAGTTTAGGGAGGTAGGGGGTTATTCAGCACACAAAATTTTCCTGATTCAATCACACAGTTACATCATCACAAAATAGACACAATAACCTATTTTTTGATTTTTCTCAAAAAAAAAAAATTTTAAATTTTTAATTTTGTTTTATAAGGTCTGTGTACGAAAAAAAAAAAAATAATTGTTAAAATTTGATCACTTACTCTTTGATAGTACAGGTTTAAAGCTATGTATACATAAAATTCATATTGATAGCACATTTCATTAAAAAGTTATTAAACATTTATGAACCCGGGGCAATTTCAGATTTTCATTCCATTCTCCCCCCCCCCTCACCCTTGACTGGGGTGGACTCAGTAAACACGGGAATCGACTCGGAGGCATCGGAAACCCATATAAAATACCCAGACAACAACAAAAACTAAAAGTAGCTAAAAATTGCTAAGGGGTGCCAGATTTTACAAAAATCGCTAAATCTCATACAGCTAATTTATCATTAAGACATTAAGAATATAAGACAGTAAGAAGCCACATGGCCTGTCGAGACTGTCCCAGTCAACCCACTACCAAAACATGCTCATTCAAATCCACAAAGCACCCTACGGCTTGTTCAAATTACTGTACTAAAAATCCACCAATTTGGCTTAGTCAAAAACTAATGAGATATATATAATATAATTATATATATATATATAATATATATATTATATAACTATTATTATAGGTATATATATAATATATATATATATATAAATATATCTATATTTATATATATATAGTATATATTTTATATGATTTATAGTTATATAACACTGATACCAAACCATCACATGCTAGCCCATTTGGCTTAGTCAAAACTAATGATATATATTGATCCAAACCATCAACAATGCATTATAACTATAATTATGTCACGCATGCAAGTCCCTTATCATTAATAACTACTGTAATAACCCCCATTGGTTTGTCATAAAATATAATTATGATGATACCAACCCATCCATTACCCATCCAACCTTTCTAAATGTTTGCAATCGGTCGACACTCAACAACTCCTCTGGCAGACTATTCCAAAATTTAACAACCCTATTATCTGAATGTACTTTCTTATATCAAGAGGCATGCTTTTCCCTTCTTTAAATTTCTTACTAAGCCCAGGTCACCTGTCCATGCTCTACTATAAAAAATTTGTTGGTCTCCGTATTATCAGTAGATGATATTTTGTAGTTTTGTAGACTCTGTATATTCCCTCTGGAGAAATCGCCGTTTCTACAAGAAAAATTCCTAACTCTTCAGCTCTCCTCATAGCTCTTACCCTCACACCCAGAATCCTTGTTGCTCTACGTTTGCACTCTCTCTAGCATATCTAAGTCTCTTCTTTAAATAAGGGGCCCAAACTTGTGTCAATAATCTTTGACTGGCCTAACATAGCTATTATACAGTTTACTTATTATTCCTTGCTCTTGTAAAACAACAGTGCATTTATTTTATCCAGCATCTTATTAGCTTTATCCTAGCTTCCAAACACTGATCAGCTACTTTCAAATTAACTGCCTTATAATCACACCTAATCTTTTCTTGGACGCACGACTCAAAGCCAATCCCCATTCACATCTTAGTTAAACTTTTATTTGAGTAGCTAGGTGAAAAACCTTACACTTTTTACTATTAAATTCCATTTGCCACTTATCTGCCCACCCCAAGAGTTTATCAAGATCATTTTGAATCTTTAATTATACTTCACTATTCCTAAATGAGGTGGCCACTTTGTAGTATCATCTGAAACTTAGAACCTTGCATTAAGGCCCTGGTCTAAACATTTATATATAATGAGAAACAATAGTGGCCCCAGCCACTGAAACCTGTGGGACACCACTCTTCCACTATTTTCCCATGATGATTTATTGCCATTTAGTTGTACACCTGTTTTCTATTTCCGCAGCCACTCTTTAATCGCAACAGTACCATCCACCTATCCACATTGCAATACTTCTTCATCAGCCTTAATGTGGGAACCTTATCAAGCTGTTACAAAGTTCTAAAATACAAATATCAACTGATCTTCACTTGGTCAATGGCAGTCAGTAATGTATTCCATAAATTCCAAAAGGTTTGGTCTGACATGACTACCCTTTCTGAAACCGTGCTGGGAGTCATACAATACCTTGTTTAGTCTTCTACATATTTCTCTATATGACCTTTCCAGTAACTTTCCAGAACCTTTACAACCAGAAAGTGTTAAGCTAATGGCCTATAATTTCCCAAATCTTCTTACTACCTTTCTTATAAATAGGCCAAACATAGGCTGTTTTCCAGTCATCTGGTACCTCACCAAAATGTTATAGATCGCTTAAAAACCAAATACAGTGCTTGCAATGCTGTTACTACCCTCTTTCAGAATTCTACCATATATCCATCAAGGCCCTGCAGCTTTATCTGGATCAATATGGTCTAATAAACGTTTAATTTCTTTTACGTCAATTTAAATTCTGTAAGTCATTTGTTACATGCAATACAAGAACTATTAGTCTCCAAACTATATCTAATCTTTCCTCTGTAAACTGAAGCAAAATAACATTGAAAATGTTGACCACTCCTTATCTGAACTCACTAATTTTCATCAATTTTTAATTATTCTACCTTTTTGTCTTTTCCTTACTTTTAAATTTATAAAGGCTAAAAAACTTTCTCAGGTCCTTATTACTATTCCTGCTAAATTAATTTCTGCCACTCTCTCTTTGCCTTTCTTATGATGTTAAGTTCGTTTCTATTTTTCCTATACTATTTTCTAATCATCTTCCCTATTACTACTTGAATATTTAAAACATCTACGCTTTTCATCTAATTTTCTCTCTTATCTCTCTATTTCCACCAAACAGGTTTTCTCTTTGCCACCCTAATGGTTTATTTTAAAAACATACTGACTGAAT
This sequence comes from Trachelipus rathkii, assembly GCA_015478945.1. Classification (NCBI taxonomy): domain Eukaryota; kingdom Metazoa; phylum Arthropoda; class Malacostraca; order Isopoda; family Trachelipodidae; genus Trachelipus; species Trachelipus rathkii. Next base: position 18,078 of record JABUQX010035089.1, read on the forward strand.
TATTCAATAAAATTTTGCTTAAAATGTTCCACATGATAAAACAGTTTAATTCTTTAAACTCTTTACCCAAGTCAGTTTAGCTAGCATGTCTCGTAATTTGGTAAAATCGCCATTTTCGGGAAATCTAAGATCCTTTCCTTATTTAACTTGCAATTTGGGCCAGATATCCAGTTCATATTGAAATCTAATTAATATTAATGGTCACTAAGTCCCTAAATTCTGCCTCAACTCTAACCTCACCCACCATACTTTCATCGTTATTAATATTAAGTCTAATAGTGCATCGTGTCTTGTGGGTTTCATGGACATCTGGCTCAAAAAGTTATGTTGTATACAATTTATAAATAATGAACTACTATGGTCCGTATTAGACAAGGAAGCCCATTGATGCCAGGAAAATTAAAATCACCCATTATGGACTATCCTTTTTTCTTTACCTGTGGCATGCTGTCTCATTCTTTCCATTTCGGCATCTATTCCTTGACTCTGGCTCGGAGGTCTATAAAATGCCCTATTTATATGATTTATTGAACATAGGATATCTACCCTACCGAATTCAATATCATTGATTAGTTTAAAGTTCGTCATTAACTACAGATTGAATATTGGCTTTTAATATAAAGCGCCACACCCCCACCCTTCTTTCCTCTACGTTGGTATTAAATAAAGTGATATCCGTCTATTTATTTCCTGAAAGGAGTCTCCATATAATTCTTCATTAACCATGCCTCAGTTATGCAATAATGTTTAGATTCTCATTTATGAGTTAACTAAATCAGCTCATCTTTTTTATTTCCTAAGGCTATGAGCATTTGTGGAGTGCCATTATTCGAAATGCTGCTATTTTTTATTGCTATCATCGGCTGGTGTTTGAGTTATGAGCCTGTAACAACACAGTTTTATTATATTCACCACTATTATCATTACCATTGCTATATTCGCTATCCAGACTTTAGCCCATCAGTCCCCAACTTACCTGTTTTTTGCTACAAGTCTCCAAACTGGTGCTGAAAAGCCCAACACCTTTAGCTCCAAGTGAACTCCCCTCTGCTGCAAAAGATCTTTATCCAGAAAATCTCTCCACAAATCCAAAAACCTAATATTTTCTGAAAAAACATAATTCTAATCCTTTCATTTACACTAAGCCCTACTCCCCCATTCCTGAACTGCACCTAACCTAGGTAATCGATGGAAATCATGCCACCTTCTTCCACTAGCTTTCCTCTTCTGTATCAATCTCCTATAATCTGCTAATTAATTCTTCTTCTGACCTATGTCCATATCATTTGTACCCACATGCAAAATTTAATTAATCACATTTGTAGAATCAATTCCCCCCCCTTTCCCCTATCTAACCTATTCAGCGATATTCACTCACTGCTGGCACTCTGGATACTACATATCTCAATCGTTTCTTTTTATTCTTTTGAAAGCCCTATCTAGGTATCATACCATAGATCTCCAGATTAGCAATGTTCAGTCTTCTCTTTAGAAAACTCAACATTACCATTTGCACTCTCTGATCCCTCCCATCTGGAAGACAGTCGATTTCTGTTCTGCAGGTCACAGGCTATTGACTTTTCGAGATCGCTCATCTTTAAATGTATTATTTTATTCCTCAACCTTAATTCAATCTGCAGACCTGATTTTCAAACTACTTTATTCCTTTTTCCCCTCATCTTCCTGCCTACCTCTCATATTCCTGTCTACCCCTAGGTATCCAGCTCCCTCCTCGCCTTGTACATCCCTACTAACTTTTTTGTCTTGACACTTCCCTCCTTCCTCACAAATACAATTTCTTTCAATTCACAAATATTTTTGATATCTTGGTCATGGTACCATATTTGAATTACAACCAAGCACGGCATTATATCACATATTCCACCTCTCACAGTCCAAGTTATACACAGAGCATACATACTTTAATTATTAACAACTTTTACTACTACACTACAATTTACCAAAAAACAGTTTAATTAGCTAAAGCTTAAGAAATGAACTAATACTTTAAAACAGTTAAATTTTTAAGAACCAAGCTTATCTGAGCTTAGCCTAGGCCAGGGATATATAAAAATTATAAGGTAGGTCTAAAATTATAAGGTAGGCCTAACAGTAGAATATGTATAAGTGACCAGTGAGTGAGGGTGTGTTAATTTTTGCTCTCCAATTTTACTAATATACATTGTGTATTTGAAAGTGAATTTAGTAAACAAGATTAGTGTTGTGTATTTAATTACACTACTGTTGTGTAATTTAACTACAGTGTTTATAAATTGTTATATTAATTTTGTGATAATTTAAATTTGATAGCCTACCCCTAGCTAACATAGGTAAGAGATTTATGTTTTCTGTGTCTGGGTTTATGGTTCTTAAATAGATTTTCTGTATTAATACAGTCTTTATTAATTTTTACTTTAATTTAGTGATAATTAAAATTTAAATTAGGTTTTCCAGTCACAGACTACAGTTAAACCTACCTTATAACTTTTATATATCCCTGGCCTAGGCTAAGCTAATTAGGCTTGTTAAATTTTCAACCTATTTTTGAAAGAGATTAGTTTTTTCTTTTTTAGGCTTAGTGATACTAGACTGTAGTTTTGGTAAATAATAGTACAGGTTAGTAAGCTAATAATGATTTAAAGTATGTATCTGTGTGATAAACTGTGGACTGTGAGAGGTGAATATGTGGAATAGCTGCCCTGTTTGTGTTTTGAATGCAGTGAATGTGTTTTTAAGGAAGGAGATTGCAAGACGAGTGAAGATATGCATGGATTGAAAGAAGAATATTTGAGTTGAGAAAGGAGGGTAGTGTTAGAAAAGAGGTTCAGTAGAATGTCGAGCGAGGAGGGACGGGATATATGGGGTAGACAGGAAATAGTGTTCACCTAGGCAGAAATGAGAAGTACTCTGTATAGTTAGAAAGAAAAGTAGTACAATAGGACTGCAGATGAATTATAGAGTTGTAGAACTAGAAATAATAATTTAAAAGATAGGAACTCGAAAGTCAGTCTGCTGTGACTGCAGTAACAGTTCGACTTGTCTTCAGATGGAGGGATCAGAGAGTGCCATGGTGAAGTTGAGTTTTCTCAAGGGAAGACTGATACATTGGATTGGAGACTCTATGAACACGATAACCTAGATAGGACTTTCAAAGAATAAAAGAAACATTGAGAGTATTTATCCAGTGCCAGAGTGAGTGATATCTTGGAAGGATAGAAAGAGATATTGATTCTAAAAATGTTGATTCAGATGTGATTGTGCATGTGGGTAAAATGATATAGGACATAGAGTCAGAAAGAATTAATGCAGATTATAGGAGTTTGATTCAGAAGATGAAAGCTAGTTGGAAGAAAGTGCATGATTTCTGGATTTTACCTAGGTTAGGTGCAGCAGGAATGGGGTAGTAGGGCTTTAGGTGTAAAGGGAAAGGGTTAGGAAATTATTTTTTCAGAAAAATATTAGGTTTTTCGGATTTGTGGAGAGAATTTCTGATAAAGATCTTTTTGCGGCAGATGGAGTTCACTTGAAAGTCGTAAAAGGTTTGGGCTTTTAGTACCAGTTTGGAACTTGTTTTAGCAAAAAGTTACTAGGTAAAGTTGGGGGTGGTGGGCTAAATCTAGATACAAATATAGCAATGGTAACTATAATAGTGGGGAGATTAAATAAAGCAGTGTTGTTACAGGTCAAATAATGATGAGGTATAAAAATAACAGGCAATTTCGAGTATCACTGGTTTTTTACACAACCATGCTCATAGCCTTAGCATTAAAAGAATGAGCTGATTAGTTATACCATAAATGACAATCTAGACATTATTTGCATAACTGAGCATGGTTAATGAAGAATTAATATGGAGACTCCCTTTCAGGATCATGAAATAGCACGGAATTCACTTTTATTTATACCAGCGCTAGAGGAAAGAAAAGGTGGTGGTGTGGTGCTTTAATTTGAAAAGCAATATTCAAGTCTGTACTTAATGATGACTTTAAAATGATCATGTATTGAAATCGGGTGGGGTAGATATCTTATAATACAATAAAATCATATATGAATAGGGCATTTTTATAGACCTCCTGGCCAGGGTCCAGAATTAGATGCAGAAATTGTAAAAGAAATACAGCATGCCTCAGTAAAGAAAAAGGTATAGTAATAATGGGTGATTTTTAATTTCCGGGCATCAGTGGGATTCCTGTTCAATATGGACCAAGCTAGTTCTGCATTCAATAAATTATTATACTAGATACTTTTTGACCAGATGGTCCACAGAATCCCACAAGATACGATGCCTACTGACTTAATTATTAACAACGATGAAGTATGGTGGATGAATGTTAGAAGTTGAGGGAATTTAGGACTTAGTGAGCATAATATAATTAGATTTAATATGATGTAATATCTGGGCCCAAATTGCAAGTTAATAAGGAAAAGATCTTAGATTTCCGAAATGGCGATTTTACCAAATTTCGAGACATCTTAGTACAACTAACTGGGATAAAGAGTTTAAAGACCAAAACTTGTTTTATCATGTGGGAAACATTTTTAAGCAAATTTTAATGAATAATTCAGTCAGTATGTTTAAAGATAAACCCATTAGGGTGGCAAAGAGAAACCTGTTTGGTGGAATAGAAGAGATAAGAGAGAAAAATAATGACAAAGCGTAGAGTTTTTAAAATAATTCAAGGTAGTAATAGGCGAAGGTGATTCAGAAGAATTATAGGAAAAATAGAAATGACCTTAACCAATCAATAGAAAGGCAAAGAGAGGCAGAAATTAATTTAGCAACGAATAGGATTGAAGATCATGAAAGTTTTTTTTAGCTTTTTATAAATTTAAAGTAGAGAATAGACAATTGGTCCAATTAAAATGATGAAAATTTAGTGAGTTCAGATAAGGAAATGGTCCAACATTTTCAATGCTATTTTGCTTCAGTGTTTATAAGGAGAGATTAGATAATAGTTTGGAGACTAAATAGTTCTTGTATGCATGTAACAATAGACTTAAGAATTGAAATTTGAATGTAAAAGAAAAATACGTTTATTAGATCTATTGACCCAAGTAAAAGCTCAGCCTTGATGGTATAGTATGGTAGAATTCTTGAAAGAGGGTATACCAGCATTGCAAGGCACTGTATTTGTTTTAAGCGATCTATTAACATTTGTGAGGTACCAGATGAACTGGAAAATGGCTATATTGTGCCTATTTATAGAAAGGTAGTAAGGAAATTTGCTTAACATCTCTGGTTGTAAAGGTTCGGAAAAGTTACTGAAAGGTCATATAGAGAAATATTTTAGAAGATAACAAGGTATTGTATGACTCCCAGCACGGTTTCAGAAAGGGTAGATCATGTCAGACAAACCTTTTAGAATTTATGGAATCCATTACTGACTGCATCGACCGAGGAGATCCAGTTGATATTGTATATTTAGACTTTAGTAAAGCTTTTGATAAGGTTCCCCACATAAGGCTGATGAAAAAGTTATTGCAATGTGGTATAGGTGGAGTGGTACATGGTTGGATTAAGGAGTGGTTGGAAATAGAAAGCGGTGTGTACAATAAATCATATAGAATAACTTGGGAAATAGTGAAGAGTGGTTCCCACAGGGTCAGTGCTAGGGCCACTATTGTTCCTCATATATATAATGATTTAGACCAGGGACTTAAATGCAAGGTTTCTAAGTTTGCAGATGAACGCAAATTGGCTACCTCAGTAAGAATAGGAAGGAGCATAAAGATTCAAAATGATCTTGATAAACTTCTTGGGTGGGCAGATAAGTGGCAAATGAATTTTAATAGTAAAAAGTGGGTAATACTTTAGCTGAGGTGAATAAACTTTACGTAACTATTACATTAAAACTATAAACTTTATAATCTTGAATCGTAAATCAAAAAAATTTTCTTTGAGTTTTTTTTACGATTAGCCTTATATTATAAAGGATATTTTTAAGACAATATGAAATAACGCTAGGAAAAAATGTAACTTTATGGCTTTTTTCGTTCGTGTAGGGATGAAGAATGACGTCGAAATGCGTTTCAACCTATCGATACATCGATATTATTAATTATCGATATTATAATTATTGTTTCATCGATACACGGTTTTTATTTTTTAAAAATGTACCATAGTAGAATGTACGTAAAAAATTAAAAATATTTTAATTAAAAAAACAAAATAATTGGAAAACAATATTTTTTACTTAATGTTAAAAGAAAAATAATGTATATATATATACTTATATATATATATATATTATATTAATATATAAATATTATATAGTATATATAATATATATATTTATATAGTTATATATATAAATATTTTAATATATATATATGTTAATTATATATAATATATAATATAATAATATATATATATATATATAGGTAATACTGTAAACAGCTATAAACATTTTGAGACCGAAAATTTTCTGTCAGAAAATTTTCTAAGTTCAGAAAGAAAGTTTACATGCAACCTCCGCGTGACGTCATACTCACACGTCAGGATTTCCGCGCTACGTTTACTGTGACGTCATGACTAATTTTATCAATATATATATATAATTATATTATATATATATATATATATATATTATATATATATATATACTATATATTATATATACTATATTATATATATATATTATATATATAATACATTTTAAAATTACGTAACGACGGTCAAATCATATATAATATAATATAATTTTAAAATGATTTTCCCACGGCCCAATAGGGGGCCGAGCCGACGGGGAACAGAAGGGGGGACGTTTTCCATACCCCGTGCGGAGGGGCGCAGGAACCCCCGCGACAACCCAAAATACCAAAGAGCGGGGCTTCCGGAGACCCTCACCCGGAGGGGGGAAATAGTCCCTACCCTGTCATTCCCGGAAGGCCGAGAGACCCCGACTCCTTCCTCGGGGCGGTCTACCCTTGGACACATTAGTTTTAAAAAATAATAATGTTTTTTTAAACTAATGCGTACCCCAAGGGTAAACCACCCGATTGCAGGAGTCGGGGCCTCTCGGCCTTCCGGGAACGACGGGGTAGGACTGTCCCCCCTCCGGGGGGTCTCCGGAACCCCCGCTCTTTGGTATTTTGGGTGTCGCGGGGTTCCTCCGCCCCTCCACTACGGGTATGAAACGTCCCCCCCTTCTGTTCCCCGTCGGCTCGAGCCCCCTATTGGGACGATATATATTATTAATAATATTTATCATATATATATAATAATAATATATAATGTATATATTTATTAAAAATAAGGTTACTCAAGATAGTGAGGTGCTATAGAGAGCCAGTGATATCTAGTATATAAATAGTTTCTTATATATATTCGTAAAATTAGTCCATAGACCTAATAAACGTAACGCGGAAATCCTGACTGTATGAACGTTTACTGAGCTTGCATATATTTCTACTTGACGGGGTATGGTACATAATATATAGTAATGCCATATAATGCCTATATTAATTATAATATTATAAATATATATATAAACGTTGAGTTATATGATATATATTATTATATATATATTATTATATAATATATCATACATTA
>JABUQX010035090.1:0-2500 GCA_015478945.1 Trachelipus rathkii
GCGTATACTGCTTCTTACAGTCCTCATACTGCTCCAATCCTACTAGATCTTTGCACAACCCCCTTCTCTTCAAATGTCTTCCTAGTACTTTATATCTTCCACATTTTTAATCTACTCTACCATCTACCTCCACTATCAACTCTCCTCCTCCTTCCTCTATACTTACTATCATTATTCTGTTTTCTCCACATTCATATTAATCCAGCATTCTCTCAATTGTTCTGCGAAACACAGCACCATTTGCCTCAACCTCTCACCATCTCCACTCCAACACGCAAAATCATCTGCGTATACCATCTGCGTATATTATGACTGTGTCCAAATATGCTATAAACAGTATCGGCACAGGCACACTCCCTGCCTTACTCCAGTTTTTACCTCAAACCATTCCTCGTTTTTATATTCGTGTTCGTTCTCGCTACTTAAGCATTCACATTATTGTTACTTCTTACTGGCCTATCAGTCTGGTCTGTCATCAACTTCATAATTCTCTCTCCAGAACTCTCCGATAGCTTTCTCCCTGGGACAGAATCAAATGCTTCCTTCAAATCTATGAAGGCGATATATGCCTTCTTGTTGTATTCCAATGTCTTTTCCTGTATCATTCTCAATGTGAACATTAAATCTGTAGTGCTTCTGCTACCTCTGTACCCATACTGTTCTTCACCTAATCTTGGCTCTATGTTGGCTCTATTTTGATCTTAATTTTCTTTCTAATATTCTTTCAATATTGTAAAAAAGTTAAAATTAGTGAGATTCCTCTTTAATTTTTACAATCTCCTGCGTCCCTTTACCTTTATAAATGAACTATTATTGACCTTCGCCAACTTTCCGCATTCTACTCTCCACCCAACACCTGTTCAGAAATTTCAGCATCAAGGCTTTCAGCCCATCTCCTCCCTCCTTCAGCAAATCAATAATGTTAACGAAGTATCCCTATCCTCACCAGGAGTCTTTCCGCTCTTTATTTTCCCTAACGCCTCCACAAAATTCCTCCTCCGATTCCCTCCTCCTCCACTCGCCCGTCTTCGTTCTCTCCTCCTCCTCTCTCTCCTCCTCCCGGCTGCACCTCCACATTCAGCAAATCATCAAAGTACTCTATCCACCTGTATATATATATATAATAATATAATATATATATATATATTAGTATATAATATATATTGTATTATATAGGGTGTGGTATATATATATAAATTATATAATATATTGATATAAAAATTATTATGGGAAACAGTATTGATATTATATTATTATATTATATATATTATTAATTATATATTTATTATTATTGAGGTTTTAATGGTGATTAGGTGTCAAATATTCCTAAGGTGTGGGTATTTGTTCAATTAACGGCAAAAATAATCGGCGAAATTAGCCGATGACGATGACTGATGACGATGTAAAAAAAAGTATGCCGATTTTGCCGATGACGATGACGATGACGATTATTCGTCCCCATCACTAATAAGTATATATATATATATATATATAATATATATATATATATAATATTATATATATATATATATATATATATATATATTATATATATATATATATATATAATATATATATATATATATATATACAGGTAGTCAAATTCCTCTGCGACAAACTCGGAGGCTGATAGAGCAAACGATACGGAACATTATGTTAAATAACCTATGTTGTATTGACGCTTCGTTTCAAAGTTACGGACGATTGAAGGTGCACTAGTTTATGTTGTTACGCGTCGCATGTAGGTTACCAACGATTTAGGTTACTCAATTTATGTGTTTGTGCGTGCGTTCATGTGTGTACGCTTAACGTCCTTCCGAAACACGTGCAATATTTTTACCTTGCCCAATTCATCGTTGATTCAGTTCAGTGTAGGCATCGATTACGAATGGAACACTACACTCTTCCCGAGTTAACCGACATGATAATTTGTTACGGTGCGGCGAACGGAATGGAAAGAGCCACCTCATGTCGGGAACGTCCACACAGAAATCAACCCACCACACAATGTTTGCTCCTTCAACAGCGCCTTCGAGATAATGGACCCTTTCGTCCCCGTGTGTATGGTGAAGACCGCGTTAATACGCAGACTCCTGCGTTTTGAAGAGACGTGCTGAGAAGTCGACAACGACCCGTCGACTAGCCACACGCGCCATGCCCATGCCATGGGTTCAAATCAGTCATCTGTGGTTCGGGTCTTGCAAGAGCAAAGCCTCTCATGCATATCACCTACAGAAAGTACGAGACTTGCTGCCAAACGACTTCGACACCCGTGCGATTTGCCCGGTGGTTTCTGCAACCGAGCATCGATAATCCTGCCTTTTCTGCACATGTCTTGTTTACCCGATGAGGCTTGTTACATTCACGCGACTTCCCATCCCTTGATTATACATACCATTTCCTCTCACATTCACATTTCCACCTACTTGTCGATTAGCATTAGCATTCATACCTCCTACATTCACCTGTCTTTCATCATTTCCCCCACCGTAAAAATCTT
>JABUQX010035090.1:7500-22500 GCA_015478945.1 Trachelipus rathkii
GTAGTTTTGAGATATGAAAATGGAATTGAAGAAATTTTTGCTGTTAATGAAATACATCTTTCCCTATAATATTATATATTATTATAATATATATATATTATATATATATATTATATTAATATAATATATTATTACTATTATATATAATATTATATATATAATATCAATATATATATATAAGTATATATATATATATATATATTATATATTCTATTTGTCAGCTTATAAAACCTTCCTTATTTTTTCTTATCTCGTTGGACACTCGCACGACAAATATATATATATATATACCAAAAAAGAATTTTTCGTATAGTTTTAAAGAAAGCATGAATCTACTTTCTTATCACATATTTTCATTTAAATTTCAATATTAAAAAAAAAAATAAAAAAATAAAAATAAACTTTTTACAACCTTCCCCTCCCCTCCCTCCTCCTATCTATCTTAATTTTCTCATTCGTCTAGAAGCCTCTCCCTCAAACCCTTCTCCCCATCTATTTTTGATGAGATCCTTTCAGAGTTGCCAATAAACGAATTTTTATATTTAATATTCCTAATTCTGAATTTTTGTTTTGTTCAATGACTTTTAATATTTCTTAGAATCCCTATTGATAAATCTTTCATTTTTCACACACTAAATTTTTTTTTATCAACGGAAATCCTACAAAACAAATTACCATTTGTTTTTTTCAAGTGAGCATAGCATCTTTGCATATCTTCCAAAACAGAATATAAATCCTCCTTCTCCCCCCCCTCGGGACCACGTTGATATAATCCCCCATTTCTCTCCCCCTTCACCCCGGCTGTACACGAGGAATAAATCATTTTACTTTCGCAAATGACCCTAGCCAGTGTGTTCTTAGCTTGTGCTCAAACAGTGAATGTTCTTGGTAAGTCTTTCAATCATTTCCCATTTTTATTATTACTTTTATTTCATAATAATTTTAAGGTTTTTTGAAGTTCTTGAAAAAGCCCAATCTAAGCTTGGGAATTTTATAAAAGTTGAGGCCTAGAACCAGCCCTACTTTATAAGCGGTAACACCACTTAAATATCTATAATTAAATTTTAACTCTACCCCAAACATGGGTTGGTTTAAAATTTGCTGGAGTTATTATGGAGTAGTTTTTTTTTCTCTCTTTCTCTTATCAATATAAATTTTGTATTTTTGAAATATCACATATTTTATAAATTTTTGTTATTTTTCTCAAGCGTATCCCCTTTTGTTTTTTTTGTTTTTTTATACGCTTTAAAGTAGAAAAAAAAAAACAAGGCCCTATCTTTACCCGGTCTTATTTTTTTATTTTTCTTTTTCTTGCAATAATTTTTATTCCTTTCTTTTAAAAAGTAATTGTAATTTCTATCCAAAACCCTAACATCCCCTCTTTTAATTAAATGCTCTGATTTTTTTTAAACGTAGATTTCCTATCTTGCTCTTCTTGAACCTATAAAACTATTACCTCCAATACTGAGTACGGTATATATATATGAATAACAATATGGTTAGTAATAGAAAATGTAAAAAGGGCCAAGTGAAATAGGAAAGACAAGTAGCCCGGATTGGTGTTGATGAGAGCTTAAGAAATTTTTGATAGCTTGTTCTATTTTCTTGAAGCCATTAGATAGCCTAAGATCATAGGAGCCACAAATTAAAACTTGTTTAGACGATAATGATTTACTTAAAATACTTTCCCATCCAGTGAAAATTGTTTTATTTATTTTAGATTTGCTTTACACTTTGAAATAGGCTTTACCCAAAAGACCTATTTGAAGGTGAAATATCTCTTGTCGCACACCCCCTTATGCCCAAAATTTCTCCTCCTTTTTTTGAATGTCTTGTAGTTTTTTTTTTAACACTTTGAAATAAACTTTACCAGAAGGTTTATTTGAAGGTGAAAAACTGTTTTTCCACATTCCCCTCTGAGATGATTTTTTTCCTCTTCGAAGACTTTAAAATTTTACATACCAAAATTTTATTCTCTTCCTAATATTAGTATCGGAAAAACCATATTTTTAGTTTAACTTTTTTTTTATTCACTACACTTCCAAATAAACAAAAAAATTTTATTTGGAAGTGAAAAACTGTTTTACCACACTCCCCTCTGAGAAATTTTTTTTTCTCTTCTTGAGGAGACTGCGATATCGAATTTATTTTTTTGGGGGTTTTTCATTTAACATATAAGATCTAAATAATCATCATTTCAAGGCCTAATTTCCTGCGTAGTTTTTTTTTCTTTCATTTTTTTATAAGGAGCTTGGACCAACCTTTTTAGTAGTTTAATAATTAAATTAATAATATAGCTTGAAATGCAAGGTTTTTCATCAATTTATAAGAACATAGTTTATAAGATAAATTAGGCAATGTGCTTTTGAAAATCTCATTTTTTCTAGTTAGTTTTACAGTTTTCATTTCTGAAAATATAGTATATTCTTTTTGGAAATTTCATTTAGCTACCTTTGTTATAGTAAATTTGTTTTTACAAACTAAAGATAATTTGAAAAATCTCCCTTAACCAAAGTCAGACATTTTTTTTTTCCGGTATATATATATTTATTTTTCAAAATTTTAGAGGTTTTCAATATCTATATATCTTAGAGATTTAAGTTTTTTCATGCACTTTGAATTTAGAGATTTAAAATTGAATGAAGTGCAAGACGATTAGCTTGCATAAAATTTTTGAGGTGTGAATGAATGGGAAAAATATACATATAAATTAAGATTTTTTTTTTATAAAAAAAGTAAATTTGTAACGTAATTTAGTACCAGATGTTTGTAGTGAAAATTTAAAAAAAAAAAAAAAAAAAATAAAAAAACACCAAAAGCATTTGTTTTTTTGGGTAGAAAATTTGTCTTGGATTTATTCTAAGTATTATTTAAACTAATCATGAGAACATCTAGCCCTATTTCCTAAATGTTATAAATACTTTGTTTTAGCTTAACTAGGCCCTACCTAGCATAAACTTCTTTTGGAAACTTTTTTTTTTCATTTGTAAAGTATAAATTTTAAACAGCCGAAAGTGAATAAAATGAATTTTTAAATGGGATAAATGCTTATTTTTCTTTAGTATTCTTAACTTAGTAACATCAGTTATAGAGCACGTCCTATACTATGTAAGTTATATTTTATGACTCAGGATTTATGCAAATGCGGAAAGCATTTTATTTTTATTTTTTTTTGGTATTTGAAAATTTGGGTCAGTGGTAACAAAAGTGATAAAGATATAGTTTGGACTCTGACCATACATCATATTTTTTTTCTTAGAAGTTAGCAATTTTTGAGTTTTTTTTCTTAGTTTTAATCTTTAAGGTATTTTATAAAAATTTAATAAATTTTCTAAAATGTTGTTTTAAGACATCCACAGGGCATATAGTTAAATCTTAAATCTGACACTTAAATGTGTTTCACATCCCAGTATTTGTAACTTAATAAGCTTTCAAAAGTTTGAATGTCGTGTTATTGTAAAAGTCATTGGAAGCAGTATTATGCAATGGATAAAATAATTCTTATAAATATTTGGTATAAACTTTAGAGTTATAAAATTCCATCAGCCACTTCGCTTCCCACTTCATTTTTTTTAAACCTACTTATCACAATTTATTTTTTTTCACTTCCTTAATATAAAAGATATTTTTGATTTGGTTTAAATATAATGTTTACGAGTAGATGCTGGTAGAGTAAAGTTATATTTAAATGGGTGATTTATGCTTTTATTGTTATTTTATAATTTTTAATGGGGTCCATCTTATTCATGAAAAAAACAATTTTTTTTGTAATTTTTTTTTCGAAGGTGAAATTTATGGCATACTGAATTACGTACATCGAACTTCTAACATTTCTTTTCGTTATGGCCTTCATAGAGAATTAAAATCATATGAATAATCTTTTTATATAAATTTTTGTATACAATTTTTGTTACCAGCTGAAAGCAATAAAATCTGGTTTAGCTTCGGCTGGAACATTTGTGAAATTTTTGTACGCTAAAGATTTGCTGTTTATAGTGCCCCCACATTTATTTTATAAAATTCATCATCAGAGGTATTATTAATTTGTATCAGTTTTTCTTTGTATTATTATTAATTGATCTGGCGTGAGAATATGCTTCTACCATCCTTTTATAACATTCAGTATTTGGGTAAAATAAGGTGTGTAGAATATGCTAGATTTTGTAAATCTTTTTTTGTTTGTTTTACAGATTTGTATAACTTTCTTATGTAAACCATTTTTATGTTTTTCGTGTTTTGTAATTTCTTTTATTGTATTTTTTTTTAGGCACTCTACACTGTGGTGTAAATTGTATTCTCAAAATAAACCTTATTCTGAACTAGAGTCTGATTGCGTTACCTCAAACACACCAAGGCCTATAAAAGTCAATCCCCATTTTCCGGAAACTGAAGGAAAAGACTTTGTGGGAGAGTAGCGTACCTTGCATTGGCGAATCATTGAGAATATTAGCGAAGATAAGAAGTGTTTCCGAAGCAAGCTACTGGAGTTTATATAGGTGAAGAAAGAAGCAAACGCAAAGCAAAGAGTGCCAAGAACTTCACTTCGAGAGCTATTACACACCGCAGGTTAGACCATTTTTCTCAAAAGTTATTATTTTACAAACAAAGCATATATAATTTTTGAATAAAAAATTGATACACCCCTTTGCATTTTATAAAAACGAAAGCAATAAATCTAACTTTAACGTAACGTAAAATTTTGGGGTCTAAATTTTTTGTATCATATAAAAAACTAATCTAAACATGACCAATGCTGATTCAACGCCAGCCAATAATGGCACGCAAAATAATAGCGCTCCAGCCCAACCTATCGCCACCATAACCCAGGTGACGAGACCAGAATTGCTCCTCACTGGCAGGGTCAATGGCAAATGGCAGGGTCCATCTCTTTCTACTTGGGAAATTAACGTCAGAGAAAACATTCAACTCAAGCACTGTGTCTCTGAAGAAACCAAATTGGCACAGGCATTAAATCAGGTCAGCAACGACCCTGATTCTGAAGTGAGGCAATTTTTAATCGCGAAACCAAAAATTTTCAATGTCCCAACACTTGATGTTTTCATGGCCAAGATAAAGGCCCTCATATTTCCAGATAAACCTCTTTCATCTCTAGACGCAATGTTGCGTGTACAAAATTTTCAATGGGCCGAAAATCGCTCGCTCAGTTCTGTGGCCCTCTCTTTGCAAGAACTATATACCGAACTTTATGAAACTCTTTCAAATTTTGGTGATGCGTTTCAACCTGACGAAAAACTTATCACGGCCACTGCATTTTTACATCTGGGTACTTTATTGCCCGACAAACCTGATATATTTAAGCGAGATTTCAAAAAGTTCTATAACCCAAACCTAGACATCACAGACCAAATTCAGGAATTTTTACAGAGGTCTGAGGGCAGATTAAATAACCCGATCAAAATGGTTATTCCTCAAGCCAATATCAATTTCCAAAAAGCTGCGCCATTCATACAAAAGCCTCAAAATTTTCCCCAGCGCCAAAACTTTCAGCAACCCCAACCAAATTATCAAAGAAAAACTTTCAACCATCAAGCAAAGCCGCAAGCACCAGCATTTCAACCTAGACAAAATTACCAGCACCAAAACATCCAATTATGTTTCCATTGCGAAAGAGCCGGGCACACCACTCCATTCTGTCCTTTCGATCCTTACTGCCGGCATTGTAACGAAAAGCACAGAAGGGGATCTAAGCATAACTGTAAGGATTCAAAGTGGAATCCCAATAACACAAATGTTCCATTGAAGCACGCGCCGATAACTGATCAAATCAAACAAGATATTATAAACAACAGATGGATGGCTACAGGCATTTTTAGACAATCATATCAGGGTGTGAGACCCAAAACCAGACCAACCTATCAGCAAACGCCACAACAGAATCATAAACCTTCATGGAGAAATAACCAAACGTCCTACGCAAGCATGGCTGAACCAACAGATGAATATGAAGAAGCTCTAGATGATCAATTTGAAACACCTCAAGAAGAAAACTATTACGATGAACAAGAAAACTATTACGATGAACAAGAAAACTACTTTTATGATGAAATCGTTGAAAACCAATACGATGAGCAGAGTCAGGATTTTTTTCAATAAGGAGGGCAGAACAACATGAAACGTCTCCCCTCCGCAATCCTGATTTTCCAGATGGTAATAACAGTTCCACCACTCTTGGGGATTTCGAGTCAGCTATGAATGTAAGCGGTAACAGTAACGCCACCACTCACACAAATAACTTTGGTAATAATGAAATTTTAACAAATGTAAATATGCAAACAACTTATTTTGGTTCACATTGCAAATACAACAATTATTTAAATGTTCTTAAAAATAGCAGAAATAACATTCCATTTATTAAATTAAGCAATTTATTTAAAACAAATCCTCATTGCTCCTCGAGCACAGCTATGAATGTAGGTCACAATTTGGACCCAAATTTTCAATCAACGCATCTCCAGATTCCTGATTATTTAAATGTTTCCAGTCACTTAGCTAATAAGAATTATCCAAATGCTAACTCACGCACCACTGTTCACAAGCATAGTTTAATTAATTTTCCGCATGCATTGATTGATACAGCATATTTAAATGTAAATAAAACAAATTCACAATGTAATTCTAAAGCAACTATGAATGTAATTAGTATTGAAAGCATATCTCAGGGTACAGTAGCGTCAGCTATGAATGTTTCCAAAAACGCTAACCCATTTTCTGTGAGCTCTTTAAACACTACTGAAGATGATGTAGTTCCTTCAGAGAGCACAAATGTTAAAAATTTTTTAGGTAAAAATGATTGTAACCCGCATATTTTTATAAATATTAATGACTTAAATGATAAGCAAAATGAAATCATAGATGAAAGGTTTTCACACGCAAATATGCAAACGACCCATTTTATTTCTAAAAATGTTAATCAACCAAATAATGTAAATGTCCTTAATCCTCATTTTTCTTTCAGCAAAGCTTCTCCTCCTAATAATTTTAGGTGTAGCCATTATGTCCAGGGAAAAGCTCAGATAGGTGAAAATTTTATTAATGATAAAAATGCATGTTCAATATGTTTTAATGATGCTATTTTCAACGAGAATTTTAAACTTCATGAGCCTAACAGTTTTCATGGTGTAGCAAACACCATTACCAGAAATAGAATAGAGAATGTAGATAGCATAACCTACATTCAAAATGGTAGAGCAGATAACATTAATGAGAGTAACGCTAATAGTTCAATAAATTTTGGTAATTGTGGAGCACATAGTCCAGGAAATAAAAGAGTTAAACATGAACATGACGTAAATGGAAAATCCATCACAGAGCTTTCACAAATCACAAAAAAGGCACATATTCCCCATTTTCAAGAGAAGATGGAGAATATGGACTTTTCTCTTAACAAAAACTTTTTATTTTTCAGAAATTTTAATGACAATTTACAGATTAGCACGCCAAATTTAGCAAAATCGAGAAGCGCATCAAATGCACAGTTGGAAAGCAGTGGGATAGCAACCCAGTCCAGAAGCGAAATGGATATGCCGCAGTTAGAAAATGGAAATGTGAACACAAATGCTGTTGAAAATAGCGATAGTAATGGTGGTGAAATTCATAAAAGATTTACGCAGCAAGTTAAAATGGGTTTGGAGTTAGATGTTGATTTCCAAAGGAAAGGTAAGGTTAATAACTTTATTTATATGAACAAATATGTAGCAGATATAAACTTTAATAGCAAAGATGATATAAGTGGAAGTTCCACAAGCGATTTTGATAATGAGATAGCTCACGCAAAGATAGAACATTGGGAAGGTGACAATTTGAACAGAGCATATGATACATTAGGCACAGCGAATGCCAAGGTAAAGAGTAGCCATGATATATGTATCTCAAATGGTAAAAATAGGCAAAGTACTGATGATAAAAACACGCAAAACAATATTTTAAATATTATTGAACATGGAAAGCGCACTTTCCATAGGTATAGCAGAAACAGAATGTTAAGTAGAAACAATGTAAGTAGAAGAACAACTTTTGCAAGCACTATAAACAATGTAGGTAATAATTTTTTAAATAAGAATAGCTTAATGGGGCACAATTTTTCAAACTATCAGTATGATTTTCATATATCGCACTCTTGTTCAAATAATATACAACCTTTTGAATTTTATGATAGCACAAATTCAATAGAGAAATTAGTTGGAAATTTTAATCTATCTCCCCCATTATCAACCACCACAGATTTCTCTTTTCACTCTAATCATGCTCAAACTATTAAGAATGATAACTTTCCTCAGGGCACTCCCCCTTCTTCGCAAAAGGATTTCTCAGATACTATTATATCTTTTGATGAGGAAACGATACCAAATTCTTTATTACCTTCTAACACTCTCGTTTCTGAGCACTATGATATGACTTCCAAACCATCATTTGATAAATATTTTGAACCTCACCCTCCATTTGGTTCCTCTCAGGTTGATAATCTCACTTCAAATCACCATATCAGCTCTCTCTCTCTTCCTCAAGTAGAAACGCATCTTTCTTTCGCAAAGGACGCAGTTCCGATTTCATACTCACAACAACCTTTTCTAGATTCATATTCAGAACAAAGGGAATCAATCCACACACCTCCTCAGAACAGAAATTTTAAATCTCAACAACAAACACCTTTCTCAGCTCCTGATTTTACAAATCTTTCTAATCAAAACACACTTAAAGTAGCCTCACGCTTGTCTTTATTTCAAACCTCAACGTCACAAATTCATTCTCCTCCACCTCCTCCATTGCCACCTGAAATTTCACTTCAAAGTAGACCTCCTTATCCAATTCCTCATCCACCTATTTATTCTTCCACTTTAGAAAACAAACTCCTATTTAATCTTTCACTGTGGAAAACAAACTCTTCTTTCCTCACACAGGAAAAATTCTTCATAAATCACAAACACTTTTAGACTTTAAAATTTTTTTTTCCTCGCCCCCAGCAGTATATTTATATTTTCACTGAGAAAATATAAAATAAACAATCATCTTAGAAATTAGGGAAATTTCTAAATGTTAAAGAAAACTGCTTACAGTTTTAACAACCTAAACACATAAGAAAATTTTAAAGCAAAATAAGAACAAAGATAATGTCTCTTCCCCAAAATTTTTTCTTAAATTTATTTTTTTTTTAATTATTTGTAACATCAAAATCCTACTCATTTTTGGGTCACTATCCATATTATTTTCAGTTTGTTTCAAATCGAAGTTAGAATATATTTTTGATATGGAATTAAATTTCAGTTATTTAAATTTTGTAATGTCAAACACGAAGACAGACTTTCACCTAAATTTCAACCCCTCAGACTCAAGTATTTTCATTAAACACATTTATTAAACCATATTCTTTTCCTTTGCCTCCCATTTTAACAAAACATATCAAGAGTTCAAATGTGCACAAATTATTAATGCTATTGCATACATCTTACACTTTAAAACATACTTACAGTAATTATGTACAAAGACAATTGTTAGCATCTAGTTTCTCATTATGCATTTGATTCCTCCTTAAATGAAACTCTCCACTGTTTCCCCCTAAGGTTATAACTCCTTACTCTGACTACCTTTCATTTTTGAATCTATAATATCACGCTTTATTTTAATTCTCAAATTGTAGTTTTCAATCTCATGTCCAAGAATCCAACCCATATGCAACCATTGCATAAGTCAGAGTTTTTTTTTTTCTGGAAGGAGAACTCTATACCAAAAAAGAATTTTTCGTATAGTTTTAAAGAAAGCATGAATCTACTTTCTTATCACATATTTTCTTTTTTTCCCAGATATAAAAAAAAAAAATAAAATAAATAAAAATAACTTTTTACAACCTTCCCCTCCCCTCCCTCCTCCTATCTATCTTAATTTTCTCATTCGTCTAGAAGCCTCTCCCTCAAACCCTTCTCCCCATCTATTTTTGATGAGATCCTTTCAGAGTTGCCAATAAACGAATTTTTATATTTAATATTCCTAATTCTGAATTTTTGTTTTGTTCAATGACTTTTAATATTTCTTAGAATCCCTATTGATAAATCTTTCATTTTTCACACACTAAATTTTTTTTATCAACGGAAATCCTACAAAACAAATTACCATTTGTTTTTTTTCAAGTGAGCATAGCATCTTTGCATATCTTCCAAAACAGAATATAAATCCTCCTTCTCCCCCCCCCTCGGGACCACGTTGATATAATCCCCCATTTCTCTCCCCCTTCACCCCGGCTGTACACGAGGAATAAATCATTTTACTTTCGCAAATGACCCTAGCCAGTGTGTTCTTAGCTTGTGCTCAAACAGTGAATGTTCTTGGTAAGTCTTTCAATCATTTCCCATTTTTATTATTACTTTTATTTCATAATAATTTTAAGGTTTTTTGAAGTTCTTGAAAAAGCCCAATCTAAGCTTGGGAATTTTATAAAAGTTGAGGCCTAGAACCAGCCCTACTTTATAAGCGGTAACACCACTTAAATATCTATAATTAAATTTTAACTCTACCCCAAACATGGGTTGGTTTAAAATTTGCTGGAGTTATTATGGAGTAGTTTTTTTTTTCTCTCTTTCTCTTATCAATATAAATTTTGTATTTTTGAAATATCACATATTTTATAAATTTTTGTTATTTTTCTCAAGCGTATCCCCTTTTGTTTTTTTTGTTTTTTTATACGCTTTAAAGTAGAAAAAAAAAAACAAGGCCCTATCTTTACCCGGTCTTATTTTTTTATTTTTCTTTTTCTTGCAATAATTTTTATTCCTTTCTTTTAAAAAGTAATTGTAATTTCTATCCAAAACCCTAACATCCCCTCTTTTAATTAAATGCTCTGATTTTTTTTTAAACGTAGATTTCCTATCTTGCTCTTCTTGAACCTATAAAACTATTACCTCCAATACTGAGTACGGTATATATATATGAATAACAATATGGTTAGTAATAGAAAATGTAAAAAGGGCCAAGTGAAATAGGAAAGACAAGTAGCCCGGATTGGTGTTGATGAGAGCTTAAGAAATTTTTGATAGCTTGTTCTATTTTCTTGAAGCCATTAGATAGCCTAAGATCATAGGAGCCACAAATTAAAACTTGTTTAGACGATAATGATTTACTTAAAATACTTTCCCATCCAGTGAAAATTGTTTTATTTATTTTAGATTTGCTTTACACTTTGAAATAGGCTTTACCCAAAAGACCTATTTGAAGGTGAAATATCTCTTGTCGCACACCCCCTTATGCCCAAAATTTCTCCTCCTTTTGTTGAATGTCTTGTATTTTTTTACACTTTGAAATAAACTTTACCAGAAGGTTTATTTGAAGGTGAAAAACTGTTTTTCCACATTCCCCTCTGAGATGATTTTTTTCCTCTTCGAAGACTTTAAAATTTTACATACCAAAATTTTATTTCTCTTCCTAATATTAGTATCGGAAAAATCATATTTTTAGTTTAACTTTTTTTTATTCACTACACTTCCAAATAAACAAAAAATTTTATTTGGAAGTGAAAAACTGTTTTACCACACTCCCCTCTGAGAAATTTTTTTTTCTCTTCTTGAGGAGACTGCGATATCGAATTTATTTTTTTGGGGGTTTTTCATTTAACATATAAGATCTAAATAATCATCATTTCAAGGCCTAATTTCCTGCATAGCATTTTTCTTTCATTTTTATATAAAGAGCCTGGACCAACCTTTTTAGTAGTTTAATAATTAAATTAATAATAAAGTAGATCTTGAATAGCTGTACAACATTTATTTAGATGATTTTGACCTCGGAGGTCAAATAAAAAATTTGACCTTTTGGTGACCTTGACCTTGACCTTGAAAAAAAAACTATTATTCGATTTATTTCAAACTTTGCTCAATGGGTGTCATATATGTATATTTCATTTAGGTAATATTTCATTAGACTATCTCATTGTAAACATAATATGAAACTATTGAACCCCCACTCTATAATGATAAATTTTCTGTGTGATAAAAATCTCTCTATATACCTACAATAGTTTACTAGATACATTTTTTTTTTTCTCTTATGGTTTATTATTTATAATTATATAATTATATTATATATTTTTCAAAATTTTAGAGGTTTTCATAATTATTATTATTATTATTATTTTTACTATAAACCAATTATTATTATTATTATTAATACTTATACCTTTAGCTGTTGTTCATTTGATTTATATTGATTTTTCATTGCAGCTCACTTGAATTTTATGATATTTAATAAATTGAAGATGTGATTATATGAGTTGTCTCAAAGTAACGATATCAGTCTTTGCGAGTCAATGATAAATGTTGTGTTATTGCATTCCGGTCTCTGTGAATGAGCGACTAGAGAGTGAAAAAAATATATGAACACGATATTATCTTATTAACAATTATTAAATAATATTAGATAATATATAAATTAATTTTATAATAAACAAATAAGTGAGTAAATTTGTAACGTAATTTAGTACCAGATGTTTGTAATAGTGAAAATATTAAAAAAAAAAAATATAAATAAAAATAATTAAAAAGAAAAATAAAAATCAGTATTTGTTTTTTTGGGTTAAGAAAATTTATTTCTAATGCATTAATCTATAAGTATATTTATAAACTAATCATGATGAACATCTTAGCCCTATATTCCTTAAAATGTTATATAATAATACTTTTGTATTATTAGCTTAACTAGGCCCTTACCTATAGTGACAAAATCATCTTTTTGGAAAACTTTTTTTTCAATATGTAAAGATATAATACTTTTTATATAACAGCGAAGTGAATAATATGAATATTTATATAAAATGGGATAATAATGTTTATTTTTCTAATTTAGTGAGTTATTCTTATAACTAAGTAACCATCAGTTTATAGGAGTCACAGTCCTTATACTATGTAAGTTATATTTTATGACTCAGGATTTATGCAAATTTTTCAAAAGCATTATTATTATTTTTTTTTGTATTTGTAAATTGGGTTCAGTTAGGTAAACAAAAGTGATTAAATGATAAGTTTGGACTCTGGACCATTAACAATCATATTTTATTTATTTCTTACGAAGTTAGCATAATTTATTAGAGTTATTTTTTTCTTAGTTTTAATCTTTAAGGTTATTTTATAAAAAATTTAATAAATTATTTTATCTATAGAATTTGTGTTTTACTTCAATCATTAACATATATAGGTATATAGTTAAAATTATTCTTAAATCTGACACTTAAAATGTGTTTCACATCCCTAAGTATTTAGCTAACTTTTATATATAGCTATTCTCAAAGAGTATATTGAATGTCGTGTTATTGTAAAAGTCATTGGAAGCAGTATTATGCAATGGATAAAATAATTCTTATAAATATTTGGTATAAACTTTAGAGTTATAAAATTCCATCAGCCACTTCGCTTCCCACTTCATTTTTTTAAACCTACTTATCACAATTTATTTTTTTTCACTTCCTTAATATAAAAGATATTTTTGATTTGGTTTAAATATAATGTTTACGAGTAGATGCTGGTAGAGTAAAGTTATATTTAAATGGGTGATTTATGCTTTTATTGTTATTTTATAATTTTTAATGGGGTCCATCTTATTCATGAAAAAAACAATTTTTTTGTAATTTTTTTCGAAGGTGAAATTTATGGCATACTGAATTACGTACATCGAACTTCTAACATTTCTTTTCGTTATGGCCTTCATAGAGAATTAAAATCATATGAATAATCTTTTTATATAAATTTTTGTATACAATTTTTGTTACCAGCTGAAATCAATAAAATCTGGTTTAGCTTCGGCTGGAACATTTGTGAAATTTTTGTACGCTAAAGATTTGCTGTTTATAGTGCCCCCACATTTATTTTATAAATAAATATATAATCAGAGGTATTATTAATTTGTATTCAGTATTTTCCTTATATGTTAATTTAATTAATTGATATCTGGTGACTGTGTGAGAAGGAAATTATCTTTACTTATCATCCTTTATTAATACATTACATTCAGTATTTGGGTGAGGTAAAATAATAATTAAGTATGATAGTAAGTATATGCATAGATTTTTGTAATCTTTTTTTGTTTGTATTTAACAGATATTATTGTATAAACTTTATCTTATGAGGTATAAACCATTTTTATGTTTTCTGTGTTTTGTAATTTTACTTTTTTTATAAATAAATTTTTTTTATTTTTAGCAACTCTACACTCTATGGTATTGTCATAAATTTTTTATTCTACAAAAATAAAAACCCACAAGGAATAACATTAAATTGCGGGAATTTAAAAAAGTGACCTATAACAGTCACTAACCGCATTTTCCGGAAACTGAAGGAAAAGACTTTTTTGTGGAGATATATATATATATATATATATTATATATATATATATATTTTAATAATATATATATATATATATATATATATATATATATAATATAGTTATTAATATATATATATATTAATTATATATATTAATAATTATATATTAATACTATATATATATAATTAATAGATATAATATATTATATATATATTATATATATATTATATTATTATATATATATATATTATATATATATATATTAATATAATATGTATTATTATTATATATATATATATTTACTTATGTATATATATATCTTAATATATATATTAATTATATATATATATAATATATATATATATATTATGACTATATATATATTAAATATATATCATTAATATATATTATATATATATATATATATATATTATATAACTATAATAAAACTTACCTATAACTAAAAAACACATACAATCAAACATAAAACACTACTACACATAATTAAACTATATCAAACAATAAATACTAATAAAACTCTAACAGAACAATAATAACACAAACTAACTAATCATAATAATACAACTCATAACCTATTTCATATATTATAAAAGGGTATAGTCACATCATATCAAATATACAGTAAATTATTGTTATATATTTATTAATCATTATATTATT
>JABUQX010035091.1:0-35000 GCA_015478945.1 Trachelipus rathkii
GCTCTGAAGCCATATCTGCCAACTTCTAGTCATCTTCTGTAGAGCTTGATTCTCAGTCTCCTTTTCAATTTGCTCTCGTATTGATTTGTGCTAGCAACGATTCGATAAAGCTCAATCCTCTGTAGTTCTGTACAAATGTTTTGATCGTTCCTTTCTATATAAGGGCAAATCCCGTGTGCTACTACAGATTGCGGTCGTGTGTTGTCGTTTTTTTTTTTTTTTTTTTTTTTTTTTTTTCTCTTTTTTTTTGAGGGGTCCATATCTCATTTAGTAATGTCAGTACCATAACTTCCACTCCTCTCCATCTTGGATAATTACGCAATTCAGTCCAGTCGGTTCCTGCTTTTTCATTTCTAGCGTTTTTTAATTGCTCTTTATTTCCCTCAGCAATATCGTTCTTTCTTCCTCTAACCACTTCTCGTTCCCGTCTTCCATCTGCATAACTCTATCGGTCAACAATTCCTCAAAGTGTCTCTCTCTTGCTCAGCGTCCTCCTCCCTTATATTTATTCTTCCTGCTATATATATCTGTTCTTTCGTAGTGTTTTCTCTATTATACTTTAGCTCATCTCTCTTATGATTTTTTGTTTCCCATTCATTCTCGGGGGCTCAGGTTCGACCTATGATTGCTTCATCTTCTTTTATCTTTCTGTCATATGGTTTTCTGGCTTACATAATCAATCTTTTTCTTCGTTTTTAACTTCATCCATTTCCTGTATGCGCCTATTCTTATCAGTTCGGCCTTCAGCTTCATCGTCCATATGCTGTCTGTTCTCTCCCGTTACTTATTCCTTTTCTCGTAGGACCGGGTCTTGTTTCTGTTCCATCATTATTTGTCCTTAAATTTATTCATGTTGTCTATCTATTGTGTTCTCTCATATTCCTACTAGCATTCTTTCTTCTTTTTAAGTCTCATCAAATTTTCGATGGCTTCGTTGCCTGGTCTTAGTGTTCTACCCGAGATATCTCTTTTTAACGGCAAATTTCCTTCGGCTACCTCTCTCTTCTCTCGTCATCTCAGTATCCCAATTACCTATCCTGTGGTCCGAATCCAAGGATACTTTCGTTAGGCTCTTCACGTCCATAAATATATTCTTTTTATTGGGTCAATGAACTAAATCTATCAGATTTTTCTACGTATCTTTCTAAATCCGCACTTCATCTGTACCAGGTCCACTTGCTGCTTTTCGTTCATTTTTTGGTGAATCACGTGTCATGAAAGTTTAATCCGTTTCTCACTTGCGATATAATCTATCAATCTATTCCTCTTCTTTTCCTCCACTTCTCTTCTGCCTCTCTTCTCCTTCTCTCTATTACCAAGATGTGCATTCGCTCAGGTTCTCCAATTATGATCTTTGGCTCCCTCGAATCCTTATCATACAGCAGTGTGATAGTTCTTCTCTAAATCCTCTTTCCCCTAGGTCTTCCCTATGTGGGCGCGTATGTTTGAATTATACTTAATCTCTCGTCCTCTGATCTTCAGTGTTGTCTCTTCTGCTATTTATCATATATCGTCTGTTATATTCTCTTTGCGTACCCGGTTCACTAAGATCGCCACACCCGTGTTTTTGTTCTTCTTCGAGCAATCCTTATATATGAGTACATAGTCTTTTCATGTATTCTCCTAGTACCCTCTTCCTCGTATCTCGTTACACATTCCCATCACGTCCAATCTTATCTCCTTCATTAAGTCTACAATTCCTCCTTACCTCTAAACGTACTCACGTTAATTGTGCAAAATCCGTGATAGTAACAAATCTTATTTCTTTATGTCCAATTTCTCGCCGTCATCAACCTTGGAACAGTCCTGTCCGAGGCATCATACATTGGGTCTTGAGCAAGTGGTATTTTCGGGTAGCGCTTGCGGCCTGTCCACCTGATTGTGCAGAGCTCGTTAGTGCCGAGTCCAGTCACACGAGAGTGGACGTTGGCTTTGTATATAGTATATATATATAGGGATTTCTTTTAGGGTGTTTTCGATGGTTGTGTGTTAGTGTGTTTTAGTGTTTATGTGTAGTGATGTTTATTAGTTTGGTTGTGTTGATGTGAGGTTGGTATTGATCGTGTGTGTGTGTGTGTGGTTGTATGTAGTGTTGCATGTATGTATGGTTTTGTGTTTTGTGTTTTGTTTGTGTGTTTTGGTGGTGTTGTGGTTTGGTTTTATGGTTAGTGTGGATATGTATTGGGTTTGTGTTATGTGGGTGTTGTTGAGTGTTATTTGAGTATTGATGTTTTATTTGAGGGTTGGAGGTAGGTTGGTATGGTCTTTAGGTGTATGCCGTATTAGTGGCTGTTGTTAGTGTATAGTAAGAGATTGTATTTATATGGTGATTGGTGGTTTTGTTATGGGGTGGGTGGTGTATTATTGCTGTATTGTTGTTAGTATTGATGGTATAGTTATGGTGTGTTATTGGTGTTGGTGTTTGAGGTTTGTAGTTGTTATGTTTAGTGTGGTTGTAGGTTCGTTTAGCGATTTATAGTATAGTATGGTATATATTTATTTGGGTGCTGTTTGATAGGTGTAGGGTTATGTTAGTGTAGTTTTTGTTGATTATGTGGTGGTGTGTGCTATGTTTTTAGGGGGCGTGTCTATGATTGTATTTGTTGGGTGTGAGTAGGTGCTTTGATATATAGTGTTTGTTATGTGTTTGTTTTATTGTGAGTGTGGGTCTATAATGTTTGGTTGTGTTGGTTATATTGTTTTTGTTGGTGCTTTGTGTTATTGTTGGGTGTAGTTTGATAGTTTAGGAGTAATAGTTAGATACGTTGGGGTTGGGGGTGTCTGTGTGCGTGGTTTGTTATAATCTTAGGTACGTTTGTGAGTGTTCGTTTGTTGTGTATTGGGTTTGTTTTTTGGTTGTTTGTTGGTTGGTCGTTTTTGGTTTTATTGTTTGTGTTTGGGTGTTTTTGTTTGGGTGGGGTTTGGGGGTGTGTTCTTGGTTCTGGGTAGTTTGTTGTTTGTTTTAGTTGATATTTAGTGGTGTTGGGGTTGTTAGGTAGTTTGTTTTTTATATAGGTGGCTTTTTTACTAGGTTTTTATGGTCATTAGTCGTTGGGGTGAAATAATATTTATAGTATTATTTATATTATATATATATTTATATAAATATATTATATATAATAATAATGTATCTATAAAATATATTATATATATATATAAATTATATATATAAATTATAATAATATATTACTATATATGATATATATATATATAGTATATATTATATATATACATATATATAATTATATAATATAATTTATATTATAAATATTATATATCATATAATATATATATATATATATATTATATATATATATTATATCTGAACTATAATATATATATATATGACAGTTGGTGGTGTAGCTCTTTGAGTTAGTAGTGAGTTCTTGATAGGAGTTGTAATGGTCGTGTGGTTGGTGTGTTTGTGGATCACTTTCTATTCTTTGTGAGCGCAGGTCGATTGTCATTGGTATATATTGACCTATTATGGTTGAGGTGGGTTTGATTGTTATTCTTATGTTGTTATTTATGTGGTATTGTGAGGTGTATGGGTGTGGTAGTTTTATGTTTATTATTTGGTATGGGTTTTATGTTTGTTGTTATATGTGGTGTTTTTCTGTTACTCGTTTATTTATGATCCTTGTGGGGCTTCGGGTCGGTGACTTTTAGGTTTTTTTTATGACCGCTAGGTCTGTTTAATCGGTTAGGTTAGTAGTGGCGTAGTCTCGGTTGTTTACTTTAGTATCACCGTCATTATACCTTTGTCACAGATATTATTGAGGTTTAGTTTGGGTATGTTGAGTATCTGGTTGGTTGATAGGGTTTATTATTCGTGGATTTGTGTATTTATATCATTATTGGTATATTATATTTTTTTACGTGCTATTAGTTTGGTTTAGTATGTGGGAGGTTCGATTTAGGGCGTTGTCAGTGAGTGGTGTAGATGTTGTGGTTGTGGTGTGACGTTGTGGTAGGTTTTGTTTTTAGGGGGGTGGTCGTTGGTTTGTGTTGCGGGTGTTACTCTCATTGGTAGAAGTTGTGTGGTTTGTGGTGTTGTGTTGTGGGTGTTGTGTTTTGGTGTGTTGTTGTGGGTTTTTGGTTGTTTGATGTGTGGTTCGAGTTCGTTTGAGGATATTATTGTTATGTATATTATGCTGGTGCGTCGTGGGGGTGTGTTGTTCTACGTAGTTGTATTTGCTATTTTTACGGAGCGTTTTGATGGTTGTATGGTTAGTTCGGTTAGGGCAGGTTGCGGTGTTGTTTGATCAGCTGAAGTTGTAGGTGATTTATGCTGGATACTGTTTAGTGTGTTTATTAGTATGCTTATTTGTGAGTCGTTTATTTTATGTTTTGTAAAGTGGTTATTTGTTAGTGGTTGAGTGTGCTGGGTTTGTATTGGTATGTTGTTTAGCTGGTTTTTATGTTTTACGGGGCAGGTGTGTGCTGAACTGTGATGGTGAAGTGGGTGGGTGTCAGAGGATACGGGTTGGTGTTTATTTGTTGGCAGGCGTAGGATGGTTGTGTGGTTACTGGGTGTCTGGGTGTTTGGGAGTGGTTTAGATGGGGTGGTTGTTTCTGATGGAGTGGTAGGTTATTTATTAGTTATATATATTTATAAGTGTGTGGTTATGTTATGTGTATTAGTTTATATATTAGTGTGTTGTGTATTGTTTGTTATTGTAGGGTATAGTAAGTATGTAGTTAGTTGTATTATGTTTGATGATTTTTATGTGATTTAGTTATGTTATATGATTTGTGGAGTTGTTAGAGTTATTATGGTATGATTGATTTTTAGTTGTAGTGGTGTATTATTTCGTGACTGTGTGTGTTATATTCATATTGATGGTTATATTATATATATATATATTATATTTTATAAAGTATAGTTTTAAGGGTTAAGGTAAACCATTCTTTATACTTATATAAGTATGATTATGTATAATGTATATTATGTATTATAGTGTATTAAATATAGATTTATGATATAGTATTATATTATTATTGATAATGTATATTAGTTTATATATGTAGTAGTTAAGGTTATAGTTATATTGTAGATATATATATTGTATAGGTGATGTATGTTAGGAGTGTAGGGTTTTGAGCAAGATGGCCTTGCTAGATATTATGAGTATAGATATAGTAGGTATTATTAAGTATGTATGTATTATAGTGTAATATGTATAACTATTATTTATTGGTGATTAGTTAATAATATGGTTTATGTTGTATTTGTGTTTGTGAGTATATAGTGTTTTATGTTTTGTTAAGTTGTTTGTTGTTGTGGGTTTTGGGTTATTGTGTATTTGTGGATAGTTTATGTGAGTTAGGTTGTTTTGGTGTCGTTTGTTGTTATGGTCAATATTTATGGCGTTGTAAGGTTGTGTTGTTAGGTTGTGAGTTAGTCTTTTATTTATTGTATGATAGTATTATTAGAGTAGTTATTAGTATTTATAGTATAGTTCCTTTCAGGGAAGTGTGAATGAACTTATCAAAATTGAGACTTCACTAATGAATTATTATAGTATGTATGTAGAAAATTTTAAAGAATCTGGAACTAATATTTTTTTTGATATCGGTTATTTTTTCAACAATTTGATTGGAGTGACAATCTGTCCCTTTGCAGGTACGATGGTTTGTTTTCTATTTGCAGTGGGTTTAGATGATTTGTCGGTATTATAATGATGATATCTAAAGATATTTTGCCTGGTGCTGGTAGTGTATGAGCTCGAGTTGGTGAGACGTGGTTTTAAATAAGTCTGCATTATATTATTGAGTTTGTCTATACGCGAGGAATGATATGCGGATAGCTCTTTTTATTTATTCCGGTTATGTGAGCGCGGTTGAGTATGTGGTATTATATATAGTGGTGGGTGTGTGTTTGATATGGGTTGGAGTATTGTGTTTATTATATGGTTAGTGGCGTTTGTGTGTGTTTATATGTAGTGGTGTGATATTTGTTGGTTTAGGTTGGGTTTGTTTTGAGTGTTTGGTTGGTAGGTTTGGGAGTGTTTGATTGGTTTGGTTGGTTTGTTAGTGTTAGGTTGGTAAATATGGTTTTCGAGGTTGAATATTTATTGTTTTAGTTCTATGGTAGTATACGTGTGGTTTAGGATTTGTAGGTTTATGTATTGTTTAGTGTAGTGGTGGTTGTGGTTTTGATTGTTATATATAGTATATGTTTGATTGGTTAGTGTAGTTATTGTGTATGTTATGTAGTAGTATTCTATAGTTGTATTAGATGATAGTAGTTAATTGATAGTATGTTATATAGTTATG
Source organism: Trachelipus rathkii (assembly GCA_015478945.1). Classification (NCBI taxonomy): domain Eukaryota; kingdom Metazoa; phylum Arthropoda; class Malacostraca; order Isopoda; family Trachelipodidae; genus Trachelipus; species Trachelipus rathkii. Next base: position 6,280 of record JABUQX010035091.1, read on the forward strand.
TGTATTTAGGTTTATGAGTTGTTATATGGTTGTGAAATGGGTGTCTTGAGCGAATTGATGTTAAAAAACAAAATAGGTTTTGCGGTTGATTGAATTTTTTGGTCGGTGAAGGAATATTAAGGTTGTTCGCGTTGCTTAGCAAGCGATTTGCAACGTGGAGGCAGGAGCCGTGGCCAGCGGTGATGATATATTTTGGTATGTTGTGTTTATGGGGGTTATTTATTTATGAGTTTATATTGTGTTAGTAGTGATATATTATGAGTTAGTTATATGTATTTTATGTTAGTTAGGTAAGTTGTTTGGTTTTAGTAGTTTATGGGTTGGTTTAAGTGGTTTGTTATGGTAGGTTGTTTGTTGGTTTTATTGGTGTTATTGTATTGATTTTGTTTAGATATGTAGTTGATGATTTTGTAGGGTTATATTATTATTAGTTGTGTGAGTATGTGGTGTTTTAGTATGGGTAGTATGTATTCGTGGTATAGTAGTTAGTTGTATTAATGTTTGGTGGTTGTTTATTGTATTAGTTAGTTGTGGTATTATTTTTGTGTAGGTTGGTATTTATGTCTATTGTTATTTATTATTGGTTGACTGTTTACTAGTTTTATGATATATTTATAGTTTAAGTGTATAAGGGATATATATAGTATTTAGTATGTATTTGAGGGGGTGTGTGTTGTAGTGTGTGATTATTATTATGTAGTATTTAGTAGGTATATGTAGTTATGATTTATAGCTTTATGGATAGTAGGGTTTATAAGTTTATTATATTATGTTAGTTATAGTATTGTATTGAGGAGTATTGTTGTATTAGTTGTATGAGTTGTTTGGTGTGGTGGTGTAGTAGTGTTTGTTGGTTTAGGTAGTTTATTGTAGTGTGGTTTATGTATGTGTTGATTGTTGTAGTGTTGTTGGTTGTTTTGTTTTTGTGTGTTTTGTTGTGTGGGGTGCGTGTGATTGGCTGCATGTTTTTGGTGTTTTTGGTACAAGTCGCTAGATTTTCTTGGTGGCGTGCTCGTGCGCCGATGTGTGCGCTGATCGGCGCGACGCGCAGCTTATCGGCTGTGTGATTTTTCTCATTTTGGCGTTTGTTGTTGCTCGTTGTTTGTTTGCGTGTCATCCTGTTGTTCGTTGTTTATTTAGTCTCATAGTTGTTGGTTGGGTGGGTTTCTCGCTTGGATTGCCTTAGGGTGTGGCTTTTTTTTGAGTGCGCTGAATTATTATTGTCAAGGACTGTTTCCATAGTAGATTCGAATGGTTTGTTCATATGACTTCTACATTGTTGTGTGTGCGTATTATTTGTGGTGGGTATGTTGTGGTTGTTGTGATATTTTAGTTTTCTGTTTTGCGATGTTCGTTGTGTTCAAGGTGGGGCCGAGGATGTCTGGTGTGAGTTTAATTGAGTTTTTGGTGTTTATTGTTGTGAAAATTTATGTTTATGATTGGATAGAAAATAATGTAGATTGTATTTATTATTTTTGTTCTTTAGTGATTTAAGGAGTTTCGGGTGTGACAGGTGACCTCGTTTTTGAGAGTTTATGAGTGTTGAGGTTGGGGTGTGTGTAAGGATACCTTATATTCATAGAATCATGAATAATTTAAATACAGGTATTCCACTCCTTTAACCTTAAGCGTAATTGTCCTTATTCCTTACGACTTGACGGACGCATTGTCTTTTCGTCTCCATCATTACGTTCGTGATTTTGGTCCTTTTGCCTTTGGTGTGTTAATATACATCCTTTGTTTTACTGCTTTTACTTTGCTTGACTTAATATTTATATATATGAGAGACTAATTTGGTTTTATTTGAGTTGATTCTGTTGTACTCTGGTGTATTATTAAGAAAATATACTTGATAGGCCTGTGAGGTAATACTAGTAAAACTAAACAATAACGCAAATGACGCATTGTCTCAACGAAAGGATACATAAGCCTGTTTGTGCTTACTCTGGCTGTTTATCTGATTGGGTCTGCTTATCTTGTCATATTTTAATTGTAATGTGAAAACGTGTTCAAATTAACATGAACATTCTTTATTAGTAAAGTTTTTTAGTTAAAGAACATACAATTAGTTGATGTTCTAGTGGCCTTGAGAACTGTCGAGGTAAAACGAGGTTATAATGCTCATAGCGCAAATGCAGTAGTGCATTTATTGCGAATATATAAGCTTTTGTTTTTGCTTGCTTTTAGCTGTGTGCTTTATCGATATTTGTTTAATAAGTACAGATAAGACTGAATCTTTTTTTTATTTTGTTTATTTTTCTTTTTTAATAGTTGCTTTATTGATCATGGGGCTCGATTTGGTTGCCTATTGGACTTTCTACTTATTTCTTGTTCGTGTAGTCTTAATTTGGTGTTGTGTGTCATGCTTTAACCGATAGATACCTGTGTTGGGTGGGTGAACATCTCGTCATGTACTGGGTAGTGTGTTGTCTTCAAGTAGATTAATGAAATTAATGTCGGTAAGGGTGCTGATGTGGGTTTCTGTAGTTTTTGTTGTGTATGTGTATAATTAGCATGTATAGTGAGGGTGCGGGTAGTTCATTCTCATTCTTTCTAACTTTACTGATGTCGTGTAGGTGACTTTTTAAGATATCGGTGCGCTGATATGGTTTCACCAGTGATTTACAATGCATGGATGGTAGGATATATCGGTGCACGCGTGGGTGATTGGTTGATGGGTTGTTTGACAGCTGTGGTTGTTGATTGTGCTAAATTGTTCATGTGTGATTTTAGGTTGGTGTGTAAGTCGGTAATAATTGAGTTTAGTGTAATCTGAGATAGTATTTATATTTATTTAGAAGTGTAGTGGTGTTTATATTTATTTATTGGAATATTTTATTTATATAGGAGGTTGTAGGTGATTGTGTATTGTTATTGGGTTTAGTTTGTAATTTGGGTGGTTATATGTTTTTTAGGTGTGATTGGTTTAGTTGTGTAGTTGGTGATGTGGGTGGTGTTGAGTATTATTGTATTGTTTTAGTGGGTGTTGATTTTTGTCTGTTTATTTTGTTGTTGTTTGATGTTGGTTGTGGGTTGTGTGTGTTGTGGGGTGGTTGAGTGTGTGATGGTATGGTTTATGTTTGGGTGGTGTTGTATGGTGTATTGTATAGTATAACTTTTATTTTGTTATGTGAGGTGTGTGTGGTTTGTTGTTTAGGTGTTGTTTGCCTGGATTTAGATGAATTGGTGTATGTGAGAGTGTTTTTTGGTTTGTTGGTTGTGTTGTTGGCGTTGATTGTTATGGTTGTGTGGTTGGTGTTTGTTTCTTTAGGGTAGCGGTTAGGTTAGTTTTGGGTATGTGTTTATGTGATTGTTGGGACATAGAGATATATATAGTTAGTTTTTGGATTATTGGTCGTGGCAGTGGGTTGTTGGTATTAGTATACCTTATATTATATATAGTATATATATAATTATATATATAATTATAGTATATAATATATTATATATATATATATATATATATTATTAGTGTTTATTGTGTTTGGAGGTCTAGGGTGTGAGTATTTTTGTATGTGTTTTTAGTTGGATTAGGGGTGGGTGGAGTGAGGTGGGGTAGTGTTAGTAGTAGAGCTTATGTTTTGTAGGTTTGATGGTGATTAATAGATTATGTCGGTGTTTACAATGGTGCCCTAAGAGCATAAAGACACTGTGCGGAAAGAGTTTCGTATAAAGATACGTTTATCAGACGTATGTTGTATACGAGTCTTTGAGCTGAGAGAGAGAGAGTGTTTGTCGGCAATTCCTGTCAAAAGTTGTTAGTATGTGTAGTGTTTCTGGGGTTTTGTTATAATATAAATCCGCTTAGTGACTTGTCCATATTATGTCGGGCTAATGGGTTCGTTGGTCTCATCTGTTTTAACAGCAATTTTATGTGGCAGATCTATTTCAGATGATTCATCATCATATTCATCATCATCTAATTGTATCTTATTCATTGCTTTTACTGTGACATTATTGTATCTGATGTCTTCATACAATGATTCATCATGACATGTATCACTTTCAGAACCTCGTTCGATTACTAACTTTAGCAGTATCCCGAAATTGATAGGATCTCATGCTTTATTGATTGTAAGGCTTGAACTTTCAATATATTTTATATTACCTTTCCTTAGTTCTTATTCTGACAGCTGTATTTAGGTCCTGGTGCATTACAAAGGAAAAATCACCAATAAGCACTCTGTGCCGTATTCTGCATTTCATCTGTTAGTCACCTAGGAAGTTACAGCTGTCTTCGGAACTTCATCATTCTTGGCAATCAGTTACAAAACTACAGAAATCTGTATCCGAGATATAGAGCGTCTTTTCTTTAACCTTATTGGCAATTCGTAAATTTTATTCGGGCATAAGCGGGTCGTAAACGATGGCTAATGGGATGTTTGCAAGTTGTTGATGAAACGTGTCAGCTAATGCATGTTTTTTAACAACTGTACTACACATATTTATACCTAACGGATAGTGTGCTACGGAAGAACTTCACGATTCGCATTGGGTTGATTATATTTCCATAGCCTTCTTTATCTCCTAGGTAACCAGTACTCTATCTTCAACGCGAGGTGTATTTTATGTGAATTTCCCCCAAAAAGAGAGTTAAGACATAGCTTCGCAATGAACGGCGCATACGCTGGTTCTTCTTGAGATGTTGTTTGTAATGCTCGAGTTTCCGACACCTGCTTTTCCTTTAATAGGGCGGACAAATTCTTTTAAGTTTTTTTCTTCAAAATCAGGGGTCGTCTGCGCTATTGAAGTGTAGTGTATTTTGGGAGGTGTCTACTGAAGCTCCAAGTCCTTATTGTTCAAGAAGTGGTTGATGCATTAGTTGCTCTTACAACAGACAAGAGATACTTGCTTGTTCTTTAACATATTCTGGATCTTCGAATTATTTTTTGAGTAGTTTATATCGCCAGATTATCCAAGGTCCAATTTAATTTCAAGGATGTTGTGGTATACATAACCTGTCAATAGGGCAACGTTCATGTCTCATTATGAATGCTAGTTTTCTTGCGCATGCTATTTGTCGGGTCCAAACCGTCATTGTTTGCACATAGTGATAAAACATTAGTTCGTTTTTTGAGTCGTTTCAGTAAGGAGCTAGTAATGTGTAATAGTTGGATCATTGTGTGGAAGAAGGTAGTCTTAATATAGGCGTTTGTCCTGCGAAATTAGTTGTCTATTGATTCGTGTGTGTCCTTTCTAGATAGATCTAATATCTGGTGTACGTTTTCTACGCTTATTTTGAGTGTGGTGTTCGTTTTGGTGTGTGGGGAGTGTGTGTGGTGTGGTGCTGGGTGGGTCGACAAGGATTTATTCTTCAGTTCGTTTCTGTACTATAGAGGATGCTGTTATGGATTTAGAGTAAAGTGTGTAGATGCGTGCAGTGAGTGATACGTGTGGGTGGGCTCGATTTTTATGTGTTGTTTGTTTTATATTGGCGCTTTTTGCCAGTTTTTTAGGGGGGTTGGGTTGGGTGTGTGTGATATAATATTGGTTGAGTGGATGTGCTGTGTTGTTTGGTAAGTTTCTGTTAGGTATGGGCCTCTAGGGGGTTAGTGTTGTGTGGTGTGGGTTGTCTCGTGTTGTCGTTGTGGCATTATGATTGAGTGGATATGGGGTGTAGCTTTTCATTTTATTAGTTCTATTGTTTTGAACGGACGTCGATGTTTGCTTTATACGCTGTACAATTCTGTTTAAACATTTGTCACTATGTTTATAGGCTCTAGATGATGTATGGTCTGGAATTGTTTCTTTTCTCCATGTAACCATTCGCATAAGACAACTATCAACTAATGTTAAATCAATTTTCTCTGGTGATTCACGTTTGCGGTTTGATCCGATTGTGTTGGGACTCGATCTCGGTCAGCGAAGAAAGTAGACGTGGTTTGGTTGTGTTTCCTTTGCGTGCTTATTAATAAGTGTTTAGCGTCTGGCGGACGGGGGGGGTGCCGATGCACATTGCAAACTAGCGGCTTCGTCTCTCTCATGTTGGTATTGTGGTGATCTAGAAGATGTATGGTCGTTGGTGTTTTTTTCAGATCGTGCTCATATTTTGGACGATATCGTCGAAGTGTTATGTTCATAGTGATGAGTTTATGTACGTATTTGGTTTTATTTTTTTGTTGTAAGTGTCGTTTTTATAAGTTGATGGCTCTCCCTCATCGTAGGTCGGTGTTTGCAGGCTGTCTGTGATATCCTTGGAGGTAGTTTGTTGTATTGTTTGTTAGGGAGTTGTCTTGCTGATTGGGACGCTATGTAGATTGTTGTCTCTAGGGTCTTGTAATTAGCTTCATAATTAATGTTTCTCGATTCTCTCTACCAGAATAGTAATTTTTCCTTAGGCATGAAATACAATTTCATAGATTTGCTGTAATCATAAAGTTGCGATCGTATTGCAACCAACACTTCGTCAAATCAAGAAGCATTTATAGAACTCGAATCTGAACTTTTCAAAAACATTTTCTAAGTACATTAACATCTTGTTTGCAGTACTTTTCGCATTCTTCAAAAATACTGTATTCTTTATTCTCAAAGCTAATATAGTATTCCTGAAAATCTTGTTTTTCTAAAACTGACATTTTTACCATTTGAAAAAGTTCCTTGTCGGGAATAAGTCCTTTATAATGCAAAGTTTCCTAATTTAAAAATGTATAAGGGAAGAATCCTTTGGTTAGGTTTTTATCATTAATTCCCATGCATCTAGGCATTCTTTTCAGAGCACAGGGTGTGAAAAGCAATGTATCTCTAAATACTATATTACCGTTAGAACTCATTGATATGATTTTATTACCTCTTTTTATAGGATTGCTACTGATAGCTTTCGAGCTTGGATGAGTCAGTAAGGATGCATATATAAACTGATGATCAAATTTGCCTCCGTTATGGGCGGCTACAACTACTTTTGATTTATCATTCTTCTCTGAAAATTCCATTATGAAATCTATAAATTGTTTTACAGGGGATTTTTCATCATCTATTTTAAATGTTCTTGTACGAGGTCCGCAATGTTTTTATGATTCAATTCTCCTTCCGTCTTTGTGCAAGTTATTGCATATCTCTGACATACTAATAAGTATGATTGCAAATCTATTTTTCTTCGTCCTTTTGCATTAGTACCATTATCTTGTTGGTAGGTCTCGATGTCGTAATAGCATGTATACACCTCTGGACCTTTAATCTTTCTTCTTATTTTCTCTTTCACTATAGCATTAGTATTCGTCTTCTTTAGGTTCATATTTTTCTTTACATATATAGTGCAATAAGCTTTTGTACAGTCATGTTTAAAATACGATCGGCCTTTATTGGTAAGGCATAGTTTAATATTTTTATTTTCTTACACGTTTTTATCATGATGATTTTTATAACATACAGGATTATAAATTTACGATTGCATTCATGACATTCATGAAAGATACCGTCATGATCGAATGATCCTTTACATTTGCCATCTAAACATTGTCGGCATCCATAATGTTCACAATCAAGTTTATGGGCTATGTTATTGATGTTAAATGTATAGCAATAAGTACAAAATATACCGTTTCTGTAGGCATTCTTTTTCTTGGTGTTCTCAACATAGCTTTAACGTTATCTTCAGCTATAGAGCCATAGTAATGATACATTTCCAGTGCCATACCAAATAATGAATAGGGACTCGTTTCTGTTTCAATGGAGGGTTATAGATATATTATATTATACTATATACTTTATATATATATATATATAATATATATATAATATATATATATATATATATATATATATTATATATATTATATACTATATATATATATATATAATATATATTATATATATATTATATATATATATATATAGTATATATATATATAATCTATATATATATATATATATATATATATATTAACACCATTACCCTCAGGTCCGAATACAATGATCCGACAATTTTCGGTGTCCTCGATTTTTTTTTTTAAAATCGGTTGCAATAAAAGGTTTATCATACTCCATTCCACATTTATTCGCCAATGTTACTGCTTCGTTTTCAATTGTATAAGAGTGAATGCCTTTGGCTTCCAAGCCTTCTCCTACTGTTTTTCTATAGAGTATAATTGCTCTGAAGGCACAGCTTGTAGGACCTTTAGAAAGGTGAACTTTAGAAATATGCGGGTGCTTAAAAGTAACATTTAGTAGTCTTAATATATTGGTGTTTTTATTTGTTTCTCGTTTATCTGTCTTATCAGTTTTATCACCTGATTGAAAAGATAAATGTAAACGTCTTAGAATTTCGGAAACCGCATTGTCTATAGCTATATCGTGATAATTTATATTAATGTAGAATTTCCGGTCAGAACCTTCTTCTCCAAATGTGAAATTTATCCCTACACGCATTCTCAATGCATTATAATCGACATCTTGCTTAATCTCTGCGATCACTTCCTCAATAATTTTTTCAAATGATTATTCTGTTGACAATGTTGAAAGAGTTGGGCCATCGAAGAATTTTAAATTGTAAACAAATAACTAAAGTACAACAAAATGTTTGTGAATTTAAGATTCCTATGTTAAATTTCAAAGCAGACCACTATATAGATCTAATTGACTGGCATTCAGTTGCACATACTGAACCACCTCTTACAGTATCTATTTATGGCAATGAACTTAAGGCGATGAATTTGGACGTTCCTGCTAAAATAGATATTTTAAGATTTCAAGCCTTTATAATACCTCAAGCACATTACAGTGATACTAGTTATAGACATGAATATACTTTATGTGAGTTGTGTTTTTACAACTATGCTACATGACAAAACAAGATAAACAAATAAGCTTCTACAACATCGTATAGTTAGTCTTGCAAAAATAATAATGATAATAATAATAATAATTAATCAATAAGAAAATAATAATAAAAAAATAATAATAATGAATAATTAAATAAAATAATTATAATAATGAAATAATAATAATATAATTATAATAATAATAATAATAATAATAATAATAATAATAATAAAAATAAAAATAAAAAAAAATTAAAAATAAAAATAATAATAATAATAATATATAATTAATAATAAGAAATAAAAAATAAAAATAAAATGATAATAATAAAAATAAAAATAATAATAATAATAATAATAATAATAATAATATAATATCATAATAATCAATAATAAAAATAATAATAATATAATAATGAATGATAATAGATAATAGTAATAATGAACAGTAATATATATAATATTAAATAATGTAATAGGTAAATTATATAGTTAATTAACTGTATGGTTAATCCTTTAAATGATATCACTCATTCGTTGCATGTATTAGTTTGTATTAAACTCAAAATGTTTAACGAATTCTAGTTTAATTACATGATAAATAATTTTTAGAAACGAAAAAATTCCTATATATATAAATATATATTATATATAATATTATATATATATATATATATATATATATATATATATATATATATATATATATATATATATATATATATATATATTATATATATTTTTATATATATATATATATATATATATATATATATATATATATTCTCATCTTCGTTCCTAAGCAGTATCCCAATGTGATCGATGAATTAAAGGAACATCTACCAAATTCTTAACGTTTCAGTATTCGTAGTTTAAGCCTCTGTTTTCGAACTTCGATTCTTTTTCATTCACTGTAATATAAGGTGGAAATAATATAAACATCTATCTAGGAGCTAAGAAAATTAGATGCTATCACCTCAGCATCTGACACAGGAATGAGATATTTTAGGATTTCAAGCCTTTATATACTCTCAAACACCTTACAATCGATACTAGTTATAAACATGATATACTACATGTAGATGTGTGTTTTAAGAAACTATTCTACGATGACAAAACAAGGAATAAAAACAATAACTTCTACAGATCTATATTAATCCGTTTTCGTTTAGGCATTTTGTCTTACGTTCGATAAGATAAAATATTACGCATTTTAAGAACGGTTTCGTACCAAATCGACCGCGAATGAATTTTATTCTTATAATCTTGTTTACAAACATTACAAAAATCAGCTGTTGTTTGATGAACTTCAAAGATTTGGAGGGTATATTATAAAAATGAAAGAGATAAAATTGAACGATATTTAGAATATTTTGAGATTTGAGACTAATAAAAAGGAGGAGATATGTGTTCTTTCTTCGTTAATTTAATATAAAATTTTCCGTGGTTCATCAGTATATATATATATATATATACTATATATATATATATATTATAAATTATATAATATATATATTATATAATATATAATAATATATTATTATATATATATTATATATATAGTATATATATATATATACATTATACTATATTATATATATATATATAATATATTATATATAATATATATTATATATATATATATATATATATATATATATATATATAATTATATATAGGAATAATAGGGAAGCGCCCACATATATTATATAGTATTAGTATATATATATATATTAATATATAATAATATGATATTATATAAATTATATTATATATAATATATATATATTACTATTATATATATATATATTATTTATATTATATATATATATAAAATTATAAGTATTGTTACAAAAAAAAACAAAATGAAAGTGCAATCATTGTAACATCTTTTCATCAAAATTGGCAAAAGTGAAAATGTAAAGCCCATTTTTATTTCAGGACGCATCTTTAACGGGCCTATCCACTTTCAGTGAAAACATTATCATTGCATATTTTTATGAATATTTTAAGGATAATTAATAAAATTGTGAATATCACACAAATATTTGACATAATCTCATTACTCTTAAAGTCATTAATAAAAAAATTGATCCATTGTAAAAAAAAAAAAAAGAAAAGAAAAAAATTCATGACTGCCACTTTCCGCCATCATTTCCTTTGTTTACATTTTTCGTAAGAATAGAATTTTTCGGTAAGATTTTGGTAAGATTGGGAAATAGCAATCTTACGGAATTTGCCAAAATTCTTACGTTTGGTGAGAATATTCTTTCAAATTTTTCTTAAACTTTGACAAAACGAACGATTTTTTGAGATCGTTCTTATTTTTTGTAAGAATTCATAAGAATATTGCCAAAACAAAAAATAAAATCATAATAAATTAAATATAATAAAAATAATAATAATAATAATAATAATAGATAATAAAAGATAATAGAATAATAATAATAATAATAGCATTAAATAATAATAATAAATAATAATAAAATATAAGAATAATAATAATAAAATACAAATAATAAAAAGATAAATATAATAACAGTAATAAATAATGATAGTAATAATAATAATATTAACAATGTATGGTAAATTATGCAGTTAATTAACTGTATGGTTAATCCATTAAATGAAATCACTCATTCGTTGCATGCATTAGTTTGTATCAAACTCAAAATGTTCAGCGAATTCTAGTTTAATTACATGATAAATAATTTTTGGATACGAAAAATCCCAATTAATTTTTATTTTTTATATATTAATAATTTTACCTCTCATCCCATCTAATATAAATAGTTTATTATTATTTATACTAGATATAGATAACTAATTATATACCATAGTAATAATATTATTATTATTTAATAATAAATTTATTGCACTACTATTACAATATATATAATATATATATATATATATATATATATACTATATCATGATATTATTATATATACTTATATAATTCTACCAACTACTGTTATCATAATTACTATATTATATACTATATATATATATATTAATATATATCTTTAATTATATCTTTTAATATATATATATCATAGTATATATATATACTTATTATAGTACTGTTGTTAAAAGGACAGTGGACCAACACTGAGCAAAGCCAGGGTATTGAACATTTTCCGGAAAGGTTTTGCAAAAACCCGGGCATGTTTGGCAAAAAACCCCATGTTGCAAAGCAAAAACATTTTTCTTTTGCAAACATTTGGTTTTTTAGGCTTTGGGACCGTCGTTTTCAAGGTTAGGATTCTTTTAAGGGTCGGCTCGCAGGGAACCGGAAATTTAAGGGTCTGGGAGGAACCGGGACTTTCCCGGAGGTTTTGGGAGCCTGGAAACTGCCCCCCAAGGGTGTTTACCCCCCAATGAAAAAGGGGGGCGGAAGGCCCCCCAAAAAGGCGGTTTGTCTTGGGGTTCCCTACAGGGAAGGCTTTTTGAAGTGATGTCGATTGGAAGATCAGTTTGAACGGTTTCCCCAAAGCGATTTTTAAATCGTGGGATGCGGATTTTTACCCCCTTAAATCGATTTCTTAAAATCGTTTTTCCTTTTCTGTTTACGGTGCCTTCCTTGGTTTGGCATTTAAACAATTGAAAAGAATTGGTAATCGAAAAAAGAAAAATATTAACTATTAATTAAAAAACATTCGATTAAATCGCTTGCTAGTATTCGCAAACCACCTTATTTGGGGGCGAAAAAACCCCACCCTTTTTTCGCTGGAAGCGGAATGAGGGGAAGGCTTTGATTCCGGCTTCTGAAACTGGGTATTGATTGGTTATTTTTGGTTGTTTTTGTGATAAGCTTGATCAACCAGGTTGGGGAGTTTTGGTTGGGGACCCTAGGTCCCACCCCCTTTAAGGGGTGCTGGCCTATAAAAATAGGAAATAAACGTAGAAATTTCGTCCTTTGGGAAAAAAAACCACTTGTTTAGGCTTAACGTATCGGGGCTAAAGAACATTTGGGATGGTGGCGTTCATAATGAGGGGACGTAATCATCGGTCGGGAAGGGGGGACCGACGGATACAACGTCCTCCTCTTTTGCGTCCCCCCGTGTAAAGGGGTTACGTTAGGCCCCCACTTAACAAAAAATTAAAATTGGGATCTCCGTAAAGGAAGGGACTGAAAACTTGGAGGAAAACGGGGGAAGGGATCGGAATTCGGAGGACGGGAACGACGGAAGTTGGAATCGGATTCGGCTTCTGAGTCCAGGGACCCCACGGAGGTGGCGGCTCCCCAGTTTTGAAAAAAAAAAAGAAGAAGAAATGCATGGAATGCAAAACAGAGGAAGAAGAAGAAGAAGAAAGCGAAGAATGAGGAAGGCAGAGGGCGAAAGGGAGGGAAGAAAGCAAGAATGAAGATATGACGGGCAGGAAGTTAGGAGAAGGGAGTTCAGAGTTGATAGTGGCACCGGGGTGCTGCGAGCCGGTGCGGTTGCCGAGTTAATAAAACATTCGGTTATTCAACAACAATGTTTGAGTGTCTTTATATGTTATCCGGACGTTCTGTAGATTTCGGAAAATAATGGTTTCAAGACCCATCAAGAAATAAATAAAAATGTAAACAAGATAAATAAATAAATAAATAAAATTCTAAAATCTTTTTTATGATTATAACTTACAAATGTTACGTTTTACATTTAGGGGATAATTGCTTTCCAGTAAAATCAGTAAAATTCAAATCACCATTCCCAACCCCACCCCTCCCTGCCAGTTGGACTCTTATGATCTCTATTGGATTCTATGATCTATTGGATCTATTTGGTATCTATGATTCGAGTTGATCTATTGATTCTATTGATTTAAGGTTCAAATTTTTTTTACTAACAATTGTCCATGTTACATACCCCCTAAATCAGTTAATATCAGTAAATCAACACCACCATCCCACCCACCCCCCTGTCCAATCCACTGATCTATTGATCTATTTGATCTATTGATCTGAGTTGATCTATTGATTCTAATGTTCAAATTTTTACCATAATGTTACTCAGGTTTACATACCCTAAAACAGGCAGTTAAATCCACTAAAAAATCACAAGCCATCCAACCTTACGCACTCCTGTCCAATCGATATCTTGATTGATCTATGATCTATTGCACTCTATTGATTAAGGTATCAAACTTTTTTACTAAACATTGCTAACGTCCTTTACATACCCTAACATCAAGTAAATAGTTAAATCAAACCACATTCCACCCACCCTTTTTTGGACCAGTTGTGCATCTAATTGATCATATTGATCTATTGATTTAAGTCAAATTTTTACTAAAAATTGTAACGTTTTCTTACATACCCCCCGTAAATCAGTTAAATCAGCTAACATCATAACTACCATTCCCGCCACCCTCCTGTTCATCCGTGACCTAATTGATCTTATTGATTCAAGTCACATTTCGAGTATCATTTGTAATAATTAAAACTAACATAAAACAAATTTCTTTATACACCTGATCACAGCGAATACTATGCTAACGTCAACAAAGTTTTTCACATTAAATTCGTAATTACTTAGCGTCATCTGAACTAAGAAAAATAATTGTACAGGGACCAAACCCCATGACCACACCTCTAAAACACATGGAATAAGCAGTCAAACATTAACAAGTTCCTCACTTAACCAACAGAAGCTAACTTAACATTACCATTCCAAAACGTAACCTAGTTCACAGCTTTTTTTTTCAAGCAGTAGTCTCTAAAACATATCAACTTAAGGAATAACGACATACACCACACGCACACACACACACCACAAAACATACACACACACACCACACTTACACGCACACACACAGACACACACACACACACACATGTGTTTCTTTTTTCGTGACCTTAATTGCTGGTGTGTATGTTGTGCTTGTGTCATGTATTCTTAGTTCATTACCACTACTGTTCACATAAATCACTGATTCTGTTCTTACATGTACATATCGTCAATTGCATTGCATCTTGCCAAGATAAACCGTTTTTCTAACTGTTGAAGACTAACATTTATATTTCAAATTCTCGTTTCTTTTATTAACACGGGAACTATATAATTTTTTCTTTTCCTTAAGTTGAAAACATGCAGATTTGAAGTTTTTACTATTGTTTTTTTATATAGTTCCCATTTTCTTTTTTATTTTTACTTTTTAATTCATTATTTTTAATTTTTTTTTTACTATTTTTTACTTTTAAATTTTTTTTTTTACTTTTTTTTTCTTTTTTATTTTTTATTTGCTACTTTTTTTTTTTAATTATTTCTTCATTTTTATTTTTTTTATCTTTTTATTTAACATTTATTTCATAACTTTATTTTTTTTTTTTGGTAAGCTTTTATTTTGCATTTATTACTTTGTGTTTAATTTTTTGTATTTTAATTTTAATTTTTTAATTTTTTTTATTTTTAATTTTTCTAACTCTTATTTTACATTGTATACTTTTCCTTCAAGGTTTTTTATTTTAATTTTTTCTTTTTTTTTTTATTTTTTTAAATTTTTGATTTTTTAGTAAAAATTTTTATTTCTTTATTTATTTTTGTTTTATCTTGCCTTTAAACTTTTTCTAATATTTTTAATTTTTACTTTCTTTTTAAGTTTGGGTATGTGTGTGTGTGTGCCCTGTGTGATGTGGCTGCCTGTGGTGGTGGTGGGTTGAGGTGTTGTTGTCGTGTGTGTGTGTCGTGTGTGTGTGTATGTGGTGAGGGAGTCATTTATTCTTAGTTCATTACACTACTGTTCACATAACTGATTCTGTTCTAACATGTACCATATCGTCCAATTGCATAGCCCGCTTATACCCCTAAACCGTTTTTCTAAATGTTTAAGATTTCAATGTGTTACTTATAAAAATCGACAATTTTCTAATATATTAGAAAAGGAATTGATAAAATATAAGAATTATCGTGTATTTCAATACATTATGGAGGCAGAAAATCTGTATAAATGTGCATGCTTTTTATACAGTCTGTTTATTTGTAGTATTTTGTGTTTTAAATAAGATTAGCGAAAATTGAATCGAAAATTCCCCGTACTGAAATTTATGTTTCTAATTTTTATTTCTTTTGATTTTTTTTTATTTGTTATCTTTTTTATTGTTATTTTTTCATTTTATTTTTTATTAAATTTTCTTTATTTAAATTTATTTTTCTAAAGTTCTATGTGCTTGGTAAGTGTTTGAGTGTGTTTGTACTTTTTGTGTCTAATTTTTTTTTTTTTTTTAATTTTATTAATCTTTTTAATTTTTTTTTAAGTTTTGGTAAACTTTTCTAACGTTCACTTTATTTTACATCTATACTTTGTTTAATTTTTTTATTTAAGTTTTAATTTTTTTTTATTTTTTTTAATTTTAATTTTTTTTCTATTTGTAATTTTTAATTTTTTTATTTTATTTCTTTAAAACTTCTTTTGTTTTTGACCTAAAATGGACCATTTGTTATACTTTCTCATGTTTGTATAGCGCAAAATTACATTTTGTGTGTGCTGTTGGGTGGTCGTGTTGTGTGTGTGTGTGATGCTGTGTGTGTGTGGGCTGTGCACTGTTGTGCGCGTGTTGTGATGCTGTGTGCCTGTGTGTGTGTGGGTGTGTTGTGCGTGTGTGTATGTCATATTATTCGTAGTAGATATCGTTAGCAGATCATGCTTGAGAAAACAAGAAGTCGTGCGACTAGGTTACCGTTTGTGGAGTGTAATGTTAGTTACCTACTTGGGATATGTGAAGAAAGAGTTGTCTAATGTCTGACTCGAGGTATGGCATTTTTTTAAGTGTTGTGTCAGGTTGTCGCTGTACCATTAGTTTTCGTTAGTTCAGGATGATTGCCTAAGTAATCTTTATATTGGTGATAAACTTTTGTTACGTTAGCATATATTCCGTGATCATTTTTATAAAAGAATTTGTTGTTATGTTTAGTTTTTATACCATTAATCTGATACTCGAAATGTGACTTTGAATCAATAGATGCAAATAGAATGTCAAGGATGGGAAACAGGAGCGGTGGGCGCGTGGGCGATAGTGTTATTTGTATGCATTTAACTGAACTGTTTAGCTGGGATTTATTAGGGAATGTGGGTTAAAACCGTTACCCCAATCTTTTAGCTAACATTTTGACTTAAATCAATAGATTTACAATAGGATCAATAGATCAATAAGATCAAATAGGATCACAACTTTGCGTCAGGAGCGGGTGGGTGGGTAATGTTGGTTTGAATTTTACTGATTCTCACAAACTTGAAGATCGATATGCTGAAAGACGTTTTGATAAGTGGGTTTATTTAACCAACAAACGCAAAGAAGAATATAAAACGACGAACAAGGAAGAGGTAGAAAAGATGATGATTAAAAGAGGAATGGATCTCCAAACCAGCTTTAAGAATGAGGCAAATAGATTACTCTTGAAACTTAAGAAAGTACAAAGATATGGGGCACTATAAAGAAAAAAACAAACAAACAAAGGATGGATAATAAATTTGCAGCAATAATGGTTGTAATTGACGATCTTTCGTTTTTTTCACGTTGATCTTTGCTCATTACGGGTAATGAAAGGAGCTGTCTCCTTTATACCCATACACCAATTGGACTAAGTACTGCGGAGATATTATTTGTTCGAAAATGTATGACTGCATGAAAACTAAGGTTTCAAGACTTATAACCTCAATCAAACAATCATTTAAGTTAGCTTTCTCCACCGACGAGTGATAGATATCAAATCAGAAGTTTATTTGTTATATCAAACTAGGCATGCCATAGACAGGAACTTGAAAGCCAAAGTGTCACACGAATGAATATCTCAGGTTCTATATCGTCAACATTAAATTAAATAAGTTACTATCTCGAGATAATGTTCACTCTCTTATGAGAGATACTGATACCCAGTATAAATAAAAATGTTTCTTGAGTGAATAAAGCAAACTCCATCAGTCATCAACTGCACTTTACCATTAATGATGTGACATCTTAAACATGACTAACTACATCAGCTGAGAGGTTCTCTCAAATTGTAGGTTAATTGTGTAACACTTTAATCATTTGACCATGGCTCAAGAAGAACTAAAATATATACATTTCAAAATTAATGCTCGGCACATTTCCGTAATACATGACATTATCACACGTTGGAACAGCACACAACAAATAATGATAAAAGGTAAGAACTTAATGAATGTGACTGCTTGTACTGCCTCTCTGATGACCAGGCTTAACATCCCATGGAAATTCTGTTCTAACAACCACTGTACTGCAATCCTTTGAAGATATCACCATAATAAATTGGCAAAAACAGATGTCATTTCTTTCGTATTCCTTTATTATCCTCAGGCAATGACAGTCCAGGAATAAAATATAGAGCGACGATATTGAGAGAAAATGGCATAAGGTTCAATTAAGAGAGAGAGAGAGAGAGAGAGAGAGAGAGAGAGAGAGAGAGAGAGAGAGAGAGAGAGAGAGGCCACTAGTATTCCATAGCTACACCTAATTACACATAATTTTTTATGGAGAGGGTTAAAGTTTGCTTCGGCCGAAAATGTGAAAAAATTCAAAACTACAAGTCTGATATAGTCCAAGAAAAACGATGAAAAGAAAACGTTTTTTCAAAACCATCCACAAACATCACTGCCGCCCGATGTCATGAATGAAATTCTACGATCAAACAGTGATGATAAAGATGATTAGTTGTCTGAGCTGGAATAGAAAATTGTATATAAAAGTAAAACCCATTTCTCCTCCATTTCAACGAAGATCCTCTTCTATGATGGGAGGATGCATGCAGAGATGTATCCTAATCTTTCACAGTTGGCAAAGACTGATCTTGCTACTCCATCATGAAGTGTTGTTAGTGAATGTAACTTTAGTGGTGCTGGTCTGATCTATGGTGAAAAACGTATTAGATTAAATTCCAAGGGAGATGAAACATAATTATTTTTTTTAAGTATAACCTTTAAATAATATATATTAATCATTGATTATACTCTCAAGTGTAGGTTAGTGGATTGTAATTAATGATGTGGTTTTCCTCCATCAAAGGGTGGAGGTTGGGAATGAGTTTGGTGGAATCTGTGTTGGTGGAGTCCTGGAAAGATAGGAAATTGAATTTATTTTTTTCTCTCATATTTTTTTATGGCTGAACTATAACAGAAGTAAATATTTCACTCAGACCTAGTATAAAACTGGCATATTGCTGTAATATATATATATATATATATATATATATATATATATGTACTCTTATATATATATATCTTACTTTATTTGTGTCTCATGTTATATATTTAATATGTTGTTGTTTTATTTCAATTCTTTGAAATTTTTAAGAAGTTACAGTTACTCTTTTTGGAAAACATGCCCTGACTTAACACTAAATGAGAAAGAAGGGATTTAGTAGCTTGGGGATGTATTTTGATGTAATAAAAGATGAATGCTCAAATTCTGAAGATGCCATCAGCTCGTCTATTATACTATTATAAATATAGTAGCAAGTAATCTATTTGCCCTATTGACCATATACATACAACCTATTATACATTACTAGAAATATATAAACTAAAGATGTTCTTTATTTATATACAATATTAAATTTTCCGGAAAATATTCATAATACAATTTAGTGTCAATTTTGCCTGATTACGGGTGATACGCTCCTGAGCTGCTGTCAATTGATTAAGAGAGTTGGTTTACTTAGGTGGAAAATTCACTTTGACAGTCTACAGCAGACATTTATTCCTTTGAGCACCAGAACAACCACTTTATGTCAGTGATCAGGCTTAGCAGCCCCAACAGTACGATCCAAATTGGCTATTTCCAGATTAGTGATGGGTGAGACAAACGCTCCAGTCGTCACCGTCACGATGCCTCCCACTTCCTGATTGATTCTAAGCCTAAAGGTACAACTTAACCACTGAGGTGTCCTTTGGTTGCTTGCAACCGACACCCAGTGCTGGGAAAATTAAACTTGTTTGCAGTTAACAATTTCAAATCCTTTTACGTAACTGGAACTTTGTGACTTAGCAGTAATTTTTTCCTCAAATCACAATTTCAAAACTTTTGTAATATTTGACTCATAGTGCGGATCACGAAAACTTCAATTTTAACTCTTTCAGAAAAAGACCCAATCTGTTCATTTTACAAGAATCTTATTATCGCTCCGAAGATTTAGTTGGTTATCTGTTCGCCCCTTTAGTTTAGGAACTAAAGTAACAAAGAAAAGAAATAGCTCCATCATAAGTAGGCGCAAACCTTACTAATTTCCGACGGAGGCTCGTCTTTCCTCCCACTCCCTTCTCTCATACGCCAATACTCTCCTTTTGGACACGTTCGGTATGGCATCGGGCTGGACCTCTGAATCTTTTGTCATTGGTACCTGGTACCCAATTTCTACTCCTTGTGGATCCACTCCCTGTTCCTCCGATTGGTCCTCTAAAATCATTCGTTCAGGGTCTTCACCCACTTCCCATAACTCCTCCTGAATTGACCTGGGGGTATAAAAAGGAACATTATTAGAATTAATGTGATTACTTTGACTAATATTAAATACCTCAACTGGTTCCGGTGTTTCCTTTCTTGAGACCATGTCATCCTCTTCACTATCATTCGCTATGTCCCCTACAAGTGTATAACTGTCATCTGGAAATCTTGAAACTTCTCGACCACTTTGCAAATTAATTTACTCAGCTCTGATTTCAACACTCTGACTGCGCTGAGTCAACTAAGTCATTGAGATCACATTTGTATCAATAGGCATTGATGTGGCTCTTTATAGTTTGGATCATTTGTATCTATTATTTGTGGCTTTCCTAGGATTTGTGTTCATATCTACCTTGTATTTAGGTTCTCCTATAGCTACCTCTACTAAATCCCAAATATCCTTTTTATTTTTTCCATGTTTCCTTTCCTTTGTTGATCTCTCAAGTTGTCTTCCATAAATTACATAAGTTTGTGTTGGTTCCTCCTCTTTCTCTTCCTCTTCAGTTTTTGTCTCCCATATTTGTTCTTCTCCTTGTTCATATGTTTCATCTTCGATCCTAAAATAGTCAAGTAAGTATTCCGGGGGATCTGCCCAAACTTTTAAATGTGCATAGTGAGTCCTCATTGCTTTTCCATTTCCTTCGATGTCATATGTCATCCCACCTGCAATCACCTTGGTTATCACAAAAGGACCCTCATACCTTTTGCTTAGTTTTTTCTCCAGAGTTCTATCCACTGAGATGATTTTCCTTTTAACTTTTACTCCTACTGCGTATGGCAGCCAGTTTGGATGACCCTCTTTCCACTTGTCCTGTTCCTTTCTTGAGATTGGTAATACCTTTCCTTTCTCATGTTTTTGAACCATTAGTTTCTCTGCCGGGGTTACTCCTAATTCTGCATGTTTCGTATTATTATATACCATTATTACTCGGGGTAAACAGTCATCCCATTCCTTATCCTTCGTTACCGTATTCTTGAGGAACTCCGCAAATGTCCGGTTGACCCTCTCCACTGCCCCGTTAGCCGCTGGTTTGTATGGACTGCTGAAGACATGTTCGATTCCGTAGGCCTGAAGCATTTCTTTAAATCTTGTGCTCCTAAATTCCACTCCATTGTCCGTCAATACCTTGTATGGTGGTCGCAGAAATGTAGGAAGCATTTGTCCTTCAAAAGCCTCTGTTACGCTCCTCGCAGATTTATCCTTTAATGCCTTCACTGCAGCCCATTTACTACAGTGATCTATAGCCACTAAACAAGCAATGTTTCCTTTTCTAGGTTCTAGGCATGGCCATAACATCGACAGCTACTAGTTCGAACGGATTTTGCACCTTAATCTTCCATATAGGTGGAAACACAACCTGATGGTCTATCTTATTCAGTTGGCAGGTTGGGCATGTTCGGCACACATCTTGAATGATTAACTGACCTCTGGGGTGCCAAACATACCTTGAAACAAGATCCGTTAATTTCTCCCGTCCTACATGAGCTAGATTCCGGTGCGTAACCACAATAATGCTTACCATCTGTTGGAATCCTATAACAGCTCCAAATTGTTCACCTCTAATCCTTTTTACTAAGATGCCTCCATTCATTCGTAGATCCTTCCTATATCGATAATATTCCTTCAATGATATATCAGTCTTCCTAATTTCTTGATTATTTCCAATTTTCTTCTTTAGTTTCCTAATCACTTCAGAGTTATCTTGTAATCTTATTATTTCTTGGACTGTTATTAGATCATTATCCTTATTCACTGTGAGGTTATAAACATCAATGGTAAAGCCATCACTTACATCATCGGCATCGTTCCCATGTGCGATTATTCCTTCTCCGAAGTCCAAAATTGCATCTGACTCCACTAAATAATTCATCCCTAGAAGTAAACAAGCTGGGATATGTTCATCCTGAACGACGACCAATGGCAGTATTATTTCCCTGTACCTTGTTTTTATTTTTATGGCCACTGCTGTTGTACACTCCACAATCCTTGTAGTTACTCCATTGAGAGTAATATCCACCTTCCATCTTTTCAGAATGTGTCCAAATTGGTTTAAGCCATCAACAACTCCTTCCTGTATCAAACTGATGACAGATCCTGTGTCCAGAAAAGCGCATCTGATTACTTCTCCGATAGAGACCTCCTGCCATGCCACTCCTTTTAGCTTGTGGTTACAGCTTAACCTAGACTGGTGCCCTCTCTCCATTAATAAATTTATTCCTAACTCTTCTTTGGATGATTGCTGTAATAAATTATTTCCTGATGTCTCACTTCCTTCCGTATCCGAGTAATCTTCATTCTCTTCCACTGGTGACGTCTCTAGTTCCTCAGGTATTCGTTCGTCAACTATTGTATTTTCTCCTTTGGAATCGAAAGTACCATCATCGGCTACTGGATTGAAGTGTGATCCTCCTAACACCTGAATGTGTACATCTTTTAAGTTGTTACACTTCCTTGCCTTTGGTCCGATGTATGCCACTGAGCAACATATTCCATGATGCAACCAAATCTTTGTATTGAATTTATCACTGGCCACTAATAAAACTTCTGGTACTGGTTCCTTTCCTGGAGTTTTAATTGCTTTTAGTAATTTTAAGGCTTTTGGTCTCTTTTCCAACCCATACATTTTCCATTCACTAATCAGGATGTCCAACAAAAATTCCCTTAGCTCCTGGTGATTTTTCTGTTTCATTTTAGAATGTTCTTTATCAAGTATCTCCTTCAAACTCAAAAATAGTGAATCAGCACCGCCTGGTACCAATTTTATAACCTTTAAGCCTTTTGGTAGTGCTTCTGGATCCGTTATATCGATTTCCTCATCAGGTTTCCTTTGGCACCTTGACCATGTGTCTGCGAACACATTATCCTTTCCGGGATAATAATGGATCTGGAAACTATATTCACTCAAGTCATCCAGAACTCGGGCCAATTTACTATCCACTAGCTTCATCGTGTGTAAATATACCAATGGCCGATGGTCCGTGTACAAGATGAAGTCCTGACCTAGTAGAAAAGGCCGAAAACTTTTAATCCCCCACCGTATGGCTAGCAGTTCCCTTTCTATTGTGGAAGCTTTTCGTTCACATGCATTGAAGGAGTGTGAGTTATATGCAATTACCCTTCTACTATCTTCTTGTTCTTGGCACAATCCTGCCCCCATGCCAAATCCACTGGCATCCACGTAAAGTTCCAACTTCTTACCACCTTCCGAAAAATCTGGAAATGCTAACTCCACTGATTCTTTCATCCGTTTTTTCAGTTCCTCGAAAGCCTTAATCCTTTCATTTGTCCATTCGATTTTGTCCTTTCTTTTGCCTCCCGTTAGTGCGCTGAGAGGTGCTGCCACTCCTGAACAGTTTTTTATAAATTTTCGTTGGAAGTTAATCATTCCTAAATATCGTCTTAGCTCTCCCACATTGGTAGGCCTCTCTCCACTTGATCCATAAATTCCGGCAGTTTTTTGATCCCTGTCCTGCTGATGATGTGTCCTAGGAATTTAATTTCTTTCTGAACCCAGCTACACTTACTCACTTTTACCTTGACGTTCGTTTCGCAGAAGCGCTGTAGGACCTGTTCAATCAATGCTAAATGTTCTTTAAATTCTTTTGATATTAATAAGACATCATCGACGTAAACCACTACCTTGTCTCGGCTAAAACCTGTTAAGATCCGCTGCATCTCCCTCTGGAATGCTGCAGGTCCGTTCTTTAGCCCAAAACTCAGCCTCTTGAACCGGTATTGACCGCTGACTGTTGAAAATGCTAATCCTTGCTTTCTTCCTCTAACTGCATCTGATAATACCCTTTTACCAGGTCCAGGCTGGTAAGGTATTGTACCCCCTGACATCCATAGACGGTTTCATTTATGCTGGCCATTGGGAACCTATCTGCCTCGGTTACTTGGTTTAAGCGTCGATAGTCAATACATAGACGAAGTGTTCCGTCCTTTTTCCTAACTGGCACCACCGGAGAACTCCATTCTGCCGCACAAGGTTCTACGATGTCTTTTAAACATAATTCCTTTACTTGGTTTTCGATTTCGTCATTAGTCTTCTGATCGAACCTCCTTGCCCGCTGGTAAATAGGGGTATAATCATGCAACCTTATCCTGTATGGAGTCATGGATGTCTCACTGATGTCCGAATCTCCTTTACTAAATGCATTTTTCCATTTGTACAAAACATCCGTGATGTTCTCCCGTTGTTCCTTAGTTAGTTCTTCCATGAAATTTATTTCCTTTTGTAATTTTTCCTTAGTCCATTCTTCTTCAATGGCTCCTTGTTTCTCTATTTCCCGTACCGTTGTATTCACTGTACAATCATTACCTTGGTATCGTCTCAGGTTATCTTCATCTACCACTAGATTCGCCATTCCTATTCTTTCACCTCTTCCCAGTTTTAATTTTCCTGGTATTAGTTTCTTTATCAGTATAGTTCCTTCCTTGTCTTTCCATTGCACCAATCCTGGCATCAATTTAAATCTTTTATTATATCCTCTTCGGGTATGGTCCCTTTCTTCAACTAATAACTCTTCAGGCTGAATGTCATAACGATTTCCATTTTTAGGTTTAATTTCTTGGGAATCCCATTTGGCCTTTATCGGAGTCCACTCATTTGCAGTAATTGTTGTTTCCCCTGTGTTATATACGGGTATTGACGTGACCACCCTCACACAGTCTTCAGATCTTCCTGTTAAATACACTTGTTCCTTTATATTATATTCCCCATGACGTATAAACGATCCACTTTTTACATCTACTTCAATCTTGTTTTGTACCAAAAATGGCATGCCCAGTATTGTTCCTTCTTTCAATCTATTTACTACAACAAAATCTGATAGGCCATAATCAATATCATTTATGGTTACCTGTAATGTAGCCATTTGTTGAGACTCCACATATAAGTTGGGGTCTCCCACACCTCTTAACCTCATCATCCTTTTTGTTAATTTAGGGTTGGTAATCCTTCTAATTTGTGCTTCTTCAATCAGGCAATATTGAGCACCACTGTCTATTATAGCATTCATATTAACATTATTTAATTTTATCATAAATCTCAACAATGGTGTTATATTAAGACCTTGCCTACCTTGATCTTGGCTTCTTCCTTCTGCGTGGTACACTCCAGTTGTTGTGTTTGTTATGCTCAACCCTTTATCCCTCATCTTAGGTATCCTTTGTGGTAACTCGGTTGTAGCATCTTCAGCCTGTTCACTTACAAATTCTTTGGCTTCTGGGTCCAACACCACACAACCTTGATTGACCGGGCTGGCTCCTGGAAAACTCATTATGACTTCTGTGGAGCTCCGACTTGTCCCCGGCAGCATGGACGGAGCGGATTCGTTTCCCGAACCTCGTTGTACTTTCCTCTTCTTTTTCCATTCCTCTATTTCTCCTCTTAAGGGACAATTATCCCCCCAGTGACCAATTTCGTCACATAAGAAACATTTCCTTTCAAAAGGTCTTGCTTCCTCCTGCTCTTGTCTACTTGTGTCCTGCCGTCTGTAGTTGTTTCGAGGACCACACTCCCTTGTCTGATGCTCATCACTACCGCATCTTAAACACCATCCTCTAAACCTCCAACAATCTCGTTTCATATGTCCTACTTTGTTGCAATGATAACACTTTGGTCTTTCATTTTCATATGCTCCTCTATTTGTTCTTCTTGAATATGAATCTTGCTGGTACACCACTGGTTTACCGTATCGCACCTTATCTGCATACGTTTTCCTTTCATCCCCCTCATTTTGTAGGGTTGCCCATATTGGGATTGCCTCGTCCCTCGACTCCTCTTCATGATCATTTACTTTCTCCTCCTCCTGTGCCCAGTTCAATATGTCTTTCCAGCGGACCTTAACACTTTCTTTTTCACCTCCCATTCTTATTTTGAATCTCCTAGCTATTCCTTTTGGCAAGCAATTCAAAAATTGTTTTTTAACACTTGCTTGTCCCTATCCTCTTCTTTGGTAGCTGCTTCATATGTTGTTTGCACCCTGAGTGCAAATTCTGCTAACTTTTCATGCTTCCTTATCTCCATTCTCCAGAACTCCTTCTGCAAATCTATTTGTTCGCTTTCTTTTTCTTCCTTGCACCAACTCTTTAACCTGGCTGTAATGGTATTATAATCTATTTTAGCCCTATAAATACTATAATACGTTCTCAAAACTGGGCCCTCCAAAAAATTTCTTAGCTCTACCACCCAACGGTTCTTATCCTTTCCTAATTGTTCTTTTGCATACCTTTCGAAATCTTCATCGAATTTCTGCACTTTCTCTTTACCATACTTTAGGGGTTTTACCGCCTTTACATTAGCCCTACTAAATGATTTCATAACTTCTATCATTTCTCCTGCTAATATAATAAAAATCCTGCTGACTGCTTTCTGATGTTCCACTCCTGATTCCTCTAGTTCTACAAGTTTCTTCAACCACTTTTTTCCTCCTTTGTCTGGCTCACTTTCGGCTTCGGATTCATGTTCTTCTGTTGAACTATTTTCTACTGTATACTTCCTGTCTGTCCTCCTTTTCCTGTTTCTCCTCTTCTTAGTTTTCTTTTTACCTTTAGTTTTGTCAGAGTCGGTTTCGTCCTCAAATGGGTCACTCATTTCCCTATCATAGCCACTCTCCTCATCAGTATAATACTTTGCCTTCTTTTTCAGCACTCCCTTCTTCCGAATACTCTGTTCTTGTTGTAATTTCCATTTTTGATAAGCCTGTTCTTCTATTCTAACCCGATTTTTCTGTTCTGCTATGGCAGCCTCTCTACGACTATCTACTTCCACTACGTCTTTCTTTTGTCCTCCTTCATCTCCTGCCTTGGCTTTTAAAGCTTGGACCACTCCCTCTAACACTGACACTAACTGGCCCGTATTCAGATTTTCCTCCTTTACTACGGCATTTTGAAACCTTTTCAAAAGCTCTACTGCACTTTGATCTTCTTTAGGTTCCTCAGTCCCTTCGGGAGTTGACTTACCAGTCTTATCCATTTCCTTATCACTCATAGTTGAAAAACAAAGTCGAAAATATATATACCCTACAAAAAATATACTATATATATATATATATCAAAAATACACAAAAGGAATATACTCCAACCAGCTATTTTCTCTAAAAGAAAAACTCAACCAATTTATGTTATCAATTCCTTGATAAACTCAAAATTATTATCTTAAAACCTTCCTTCTTCAAAAAATCCAGCAAAAAAAAAAAAAATGAAATAAATTATGCTTCCTTTCCTTCTTCTACTTTTCTTCAACAAAAAATCTCTCTCTCTGCTTCGTACTTATTCCTAAATACAGAATAAACAGGTAATAGGAAATATAGTTAACAACAAAAAAAAAAAAAATTTCCAAATATCAAATTCAAGTGTAACAAAGCAAAGAAAAAAAAAATAAAATATATGAAAAAAAATAAATAATCTCTTTGTTACCTCGACTTACACCTCTTTTTATATCCCTCAATTCTTGTTGTCCTTTTCTTCTTTCTCCTTTATTTATTTTATCCGTGCTATTATCTTCCTTTTTTTTTTTTTTTTTTTATATCCTTTCTTCCAAAGTCTACGGAGCCACCATTTGTTATATATTTAATTGTTGTTTTTTTTAATTCCCTTTAGAGAATTTACGCGAGGTCCCAGGATTCTCTTTGGAGAAGGCTTATGCCTGACAGCACTAAATGAGAAAGAAAAGGATTCAGTAACACACGAGATGTAATTTTTGATATAATAAAATGAATACTCAATTATAGTTTATATCAATCCTATTATACCTATTACTAAATATAGTATATTAATCCTATTATACCCTAATACCAAATATATACATACAACCTATTATACCCCATTACTAGAAATATATAAATATAAAGATATTCTTTATTTATGTACAATGTTAGATTTTCCGGAAAATATTCATAATACAATTTAGTGTCAGAATTTTATACAATTTACGGAACGATACGCTCCTGAGCAACTTATCCAAATTGGTCCGAAAGTTAGTTTCCTTGATCGGGAAATTCCTTTGACAATCCTACAGCAAGTATTATTCCTTACGAGCACCAGGAACAGCTCGCTATGTCAATGATCGACTTAACCCCAACAGTACGATCCAAATTGGCTATTTCCAGATTAGTGATGGGTGAGACAAACGCTCCAGTCGTCACCGTCACGATGCCTCCCACACTTCCTGATTGATTCAAGCCTAAAGGGGCTAACTTAGCCACACAATTGTCCTTTGGATTTGCTCCCGCAACCGACACCCCGATACTGGGGAAAATTAAACTTGTTTGTAGTTAAACAATTCCAAATCCTTTTACGTAACTGGAACTTTGTGACTTAGCAGTAATTTTCCTCGTCACAATTTCAAAACTTTTGCCAATATTTATTTCCTTAAATTTTGGTCACAAAACCTTCAATTTTTTAACTCTTTCAGAAAAAGACAATCTGTTCATTTTACAAAATCTTAACTAATGCTCCGAATTTAGTTGGTTCGTCCATACATATATATATATATATATATATATATATATAT
>JABUQX010035091.1:37500-45000 GCA_015478945.1 Trachelipus rathkii
ATATATATATATATATATATATATATATATATATATATATATATATATATATATATATACACTGTGTTGTGACCCATTTTCAAGATTATCCCTTACTTCTCAAAAACAATTCGAAGTCATCTTGCGTTTCGACTTAAAAACTAAAAAAAATATTTTCAGATCTTCTTCTTTTGTTTCTCTTAATATAATGAAACTACTTTGAATTTATAAGTAAAATCACAAAGTTAAGCTCTCTTGTTTCTTTGTATGTTTTAGAACATTATTTTTAATGTTTATTACTTTAAAAAAGCATTTTCTATTCACGGGAGTCGACGAGGATCATGTCTGAAAATTTTTTTTTACTTTTTTAAAATGGAAATTTCTAAAGAGTTTCCTTCCTATTATTATTATTATTATTATTATTATTATTATTATTATTATTATTATTATTATTATTATTATTATTATTATTATTATTATTATTATTATTATTATTTTTTAAAATATGAGTTACTATCTATAGTTTCCTTATAGCCTACAATATATATATATATATATATATGCTGTAAATTTATATATATATATATATATATTATATATATATATAGATAGTTTAGTATTTAGTTATCAAAACTGCGCAATTGTCGTATAGTTTCCAGTATATATTGTTTATCAGAAATTTTAGGAACTAAAGTAAGTTATAGCTTATATATATATATATATATACATAAAAAATATAAGTAAATATATATATATTTATATATATAAAAAAATATATATATATATATATATATATATATATATATATATATATATATATATATATATATATATATATATATATGTAGGCTATATTGGAAACTATACTATTATATATCAACTTTATATATACTACATATGGTTGCTGGCTATATTATTGTCATTTACCTTGGCTTCGTTCCCCAACCAAATGCAAGGCTTCAGTCTATTGAGTTTAGGCCAACGCCCCGCATTGAGGTGTATTACATATATATATATATATATAGTTAGTATATATATATATATATATATATATATATATATATATATATATATATATATATATATATATATATATATATATTCAACACTAAATAAATAAATATTTACGTCGAAATAAACAAAAGTTAAATAAAATGAATTTAAAAATAAATCAATTTGAAGCTCAAAAAAGAAAAAAAGTAAGTTCATTTTATAGCAAATTAAAGTCCATTCAACAAAAGGAAACGAATTGGGAACGTTTTTTGGCATGTTTAATAATAATACTATATATGATAACCTATTTCATTCTACTTGGGAAAAACAAAAAAATATATTTAAATTTTAATGGTGTGTTTTAGGCATTGTGCTCTAAATCTACATTCAAAAAAATACTTAAGTTAGATATACCTAGGACCAACAATGTGCAAAACTCGTACAGCGGTAAACATTCACTCATTACCTATCCAAATAAATGCTTTAGTAAATAGCTGGAAGTTCCTTGGAAAAAAAAATTAGCTTCAAGTTCCCAATTGATATTGGCATTGATACATTGGCTTGAACTTAGATTTCCCATGCTTTCTATAGAACGAAGATTGCTATAAGCGTAATGCACGTGATCAATTTGGTTTCTTTAGTACCTAATGAGACCCTTTTCAAAACAAATTATTCGTAAATTCATAAATCTTTGGGATCATGTCTATGATCCGTGAGCGAGTTTTATCCATACCGATTGCATGGATCAGAACACATTTTTATTTGATAAAAGTCAAAATAAAACTCTATTGTGTTAAAAGTGAAACTAAGAATTGTAAGAGCTTCACACCTTTAAAAATATTTAAAAAAAAGTTTAAATCTCTGTAACCTAACGTAACTTAACCTTACTTAACCTAACCAAACTTATATTAGTGTATAATTTACTTCACTTTTTATTGTTTCAATAAACAAATTCACAACTAAACATGCTGCAATAAAGTTATATAAATGTATAGAAAAAAAAGTTCAAACTTTTTTCTCTATGCGCGCTGTTGTACATATTGTTCGACAAAGTAAATTATGAAAAAAATTTACTTCGGCTACATTAGTCTCAGATAATAGACATGAGCCATCTTTTGTTAAGCTCAAAACATTATACTTTGTGCGTTACTACTGCTACCACCTCTCTCTCTCTCTCTCTCTCTCTCTCTCTCTCTCTCTCTCTCTCTCTCTCTATATATATTTATATATTATATATGTTGGTTATTATTATTATATTATATTATTACATATTATTATATATTATTATACATATATATATATACTAATATATATATATATATATGGACAAACTGAAGATTTCGTCTGACCGAAAAAATTGACTATGTTCCCAAAACAATATATTCCAAAATATTCGATATATGTATATCGACTGTACCTATTATAAATTCCCATTCCAATACTTTATTTTGATCAGCATTTTCCATTATTGTTTAAGAACTTGTAGAGATAGGGAAGTGTCAGTGCAATGAATTAAATATGAAAATTTATAAATTATTCGAATTTAAAGCAACATTATAAATTAGTTTGACAAGAAATTAAACGCCAAATGAACATTTACTAAATTTTCGAAATTTAAGACGTAAGAACTGTGATTTCAGTTAATATATGTTAAAAAATTTCCACCATATATATATATATAAAGAGAAGATAAAGTATATATATATATATATATATATATATATATATTATATATATATATATATATATATATATATATTATAATATAGGTGATGTTTTAAAACATTTCTAATTTTGTAGGTCAAATATAAAAAGATTCCTAAAGATGGCAGATTTGAACATTTCCTGGAAGGTATAGAAAGGAATTAACCATAAGTAGTGAGTTGATTATTTATTAAACTTAAATATTAATTTTTTACATAAAGACGAACTATCTAGGTTAGGTCTAGGTTTTGGGCAAGGACAATCCATCTAGGTTACGTCTATTGTTTGGGCAAGGACAATCCATCTAGGTTAGGTGTAGGTTTTGGGCAACGACGATCCGGCTGGAAGATAGGAGTCGTACTGTACAACTTTAAGTCTAGTTAGATAAAAGTGTGGTTAGGTAGACAGATTTAATATATAAGGGAAGGTTGAGCAGGTTAAGGTTAGCAGCAGCATATATATATAAGTTATATATATATATTATATATATTAGTATAGCGTATATATATATATATATATATATATATATATATATATCGAATATCAAAGGTCAGACGAAAGGTGTTTTCCTATATATATATATATATATATATATATGTTGGAGTTAAGAAAGAGCAGCAGCAGCAGTTATATATATATATATATATATATATATATATATATATATATATATATATATATATATATATATATATATATAATATATATATATAAAATGTATTTAGTAGTTTAAAATGCTAAATTATTGTTCCTAAAATACTAAATTTGAAATAATTTACCTCCAAATTTCACATTTATGGAGGTAATTATCACAATGGTGACCACAGACGATTTTCATGAAACTTACACGAAATGTTTGAATAATCTGTGATGAAAGTAAAGCGTAAAAAAAGAGTTTGAAAAATGAACCTGAAAAAGGTTATGAATCTCCAAATTTGGGAACTAGCCCAAATGGGCGACAGGGAAAATGTCAAATGGTCGACACATCAAAAAAAATTCGTGTACAGCCCAACGCAGGCGTTAGGTTAGGTTAGATTAAGTTAGTGAAAGTTGGTTAGGGTAAGTTAGGTTAGGGTAAGTTAGGTTAGGGTAAGTTAGGTTAGGTTAGGTTAAGTTAGGTTAGTTTAGGTTAGATTAAGTTAAGTTAGGGTAGGTTATGTTAGGTTAGGGTAAGATAGGTTAATTTTTGTTGGATTCGTTAGAGGAAACCCTAAATAACCAGATTTTATTTTACAAATGTCGACCATTTGACCTGTCAGTCATTTTCCCTGTCGACCATTTGGTACTAGCTTCCCAAATTTCATATTAACGACGAATTTATTGCCAGATGATTCTTAATTTAAAAAAAAAATTATAGGCTTATATGTGATTACGATATTGAAGCTATTTCATTATTTTCCCTGTACTCACGGGTCTGGGGGTAAGGGGGGGGGTGGAGCCCCGTAGACATGCTGGTGCTCCATGCATTTAATTCTCAATAAAATATATAATTTTTTTGGTCAGCATCCCGAAGAGGCCAGGCATGTAACTAAAAAACTATAACAGCTACAAAATAAAAAACATTTTATTAATCAGGAGACATTTTTATCCATGTTTTTTTAAAAATAAATAAATAAAATAACGCTTTTGAAAAATTTAAAATTGTTAAAAATGATGGAAAGCTGTATGATAAGCACTGTTTTTTGAGAATTACGAAGGAGCTCGAAGTACCGAGAAAGCGCGTAAAGTTGCCAAATGTTGAATTTTTTTTTTAACTAAAGAATACCCCACGGGTAAAACTTAAAGATGGACAGAGTCGGGGTTTTTCGGCACTACCGGGGGACGATCATTTACCCCCTGTCCCCTCCTCGTCCTCCGTCGGCTCGAACCCCTAAAAAGGATAAAAAGAAAAATAACATTTTCTCCAAAGCGTAAAATAAAATACTATTTGCAACCTTGCCTCGCGTGAACTAAATGTGGTGATCCAAGGTCAATCACAAAACACTGCCAGATCTAAGATTATACTAATATTTAAGGTGTTATTATTAAATATTAGAATAAAATAAATTTTTTTTAAAGTTTTGTCGATGAAATTACTTGCTGAAATCAAAAATGTTATTTATTTTCCTGTAGATGTTATAGTTTTGTTACATGTCTGGCCTCTTCGGGATGCTGGCCATTTTTAAAGTTCTAATACATTTCTTTTAAAATTATAAAAATACCTTAAAAACTGATCATAAGTATATATATATATATATGTTAGCAGCAGTTATATATATATATATTAGCTAAGGTTATTATAAAGAGATAGCAAGAAGAGTTATATATACAGGTGCTATACATATACAAGGCTAAGGCTAAGGCTAAGGTTGGCTACTGGCTGTTATATAGTTATAAGCTGCTGCTGGCTGCTAAGGCTGGTTACAAGGCTGGCTATGGTTAAGGCGCAAGAAGAAGGCTGCTGTTGCTGGTTATTATGCTGGCGCATATATACTGATTAATAAATATATATATATATATATATATTATAACCGTAAAATTAACTTCTTTTTGTTAATTAACTGGAGAGGTATTTTCCAAATTAATTAATCTTTTCTCGTATAAATGTCACGATGATATTTGACATTTTCGTACTTGTTGCCATTTTTTTCGAACTTGTTTTCGTACTCGTTGCTGGCAACCTTCTCTTCAGGCACGTAAAAAAATCCGACGAAAACGAGAAAATAGGAAAAAAAAGCACATCATTTTTAAAGAAACTTCACACCGACGTTTTAAAATTAGGAAATTTATAACTTTAATTAAATTTCTCAGGTATTTAATATGTAAATATCTTGAATTATATTTTTAATAAAATAGAAATTAATTTGACGTTAATTAGAAACTACTTTATAAATAAGTTTGATCAGAATTTTTATTTAAAATCTAATTATGATAAATTCATTTTACTTTCTTTGGGGGTCACATTTTATGTACGTACATTGTTGAGAATTATTCATTTCCATATTTATTAAATATTTATGTTAATAAGTATTTAAATTATATTTTAAAGTCGAATTTTTTTAAAAGAGAGAGAGAGAGAGAGAGAGAGAGAGAGAGAGAGAGAGAGAGAGAGAGAGAGAGAGAGAGAGAGAGAGAGAGAGAGAGAGAGAGAGAGAGAGAGAGAGAGAGAGAGAGAGAGAGAGAGAGAGAGAGAGAGAGAGAGAGAGAGAGAGAGTATAGAGAGAGAGAGAGAGAGAGAG
Source organism: Trachelipus rathkii (assembly GCA_015478945.1). Lineage (NCBI taxonomy): Eukaryota > Metazoa > Arthropoda > Malacostraca > Isopoda > Trachelipodidae > Trachelipus > Trachelipus rathkii. The sequence continues at coordinate 43,395 of JABUQX010035091.1, forward strand.
AGAGAGAGAGAGAGAGAGAGAGAGAGAGAGAGAGAGAGAGAGAGAGAGAGAGAGAGAGAGAGAGAGAGAGAGAGAGAGAGAGAGAGAGAGAGAGAGAGAGAGAGAGAGAGAGAGAGAGAGAGAGAGAGAGAGAGAGAGAGAGAGAGAGAGAGAGAGAGAGAGAGAGAGAGAGAGAGAGAGAGAGAGAGAGAGAGAGAGAGAGAGAGAGAGAGAGAGAGAGAGAGAGAGAGAGAGAGAGAGAGAGAGAGAGAGAGAGAGAGAGAGAGAGAGAGAGAGAGAGTGAGAGAGAGAGAGAGAGAGAGAGAGAGAGAGAGAGAGAGAGAGAGAGAGAGAGAGAGAGAGAGAGAGAGAGAGAGAGAGAGAGAGAGAGAGAGAGAGAGGAGAGAGAGAGAGAGAGAGAGAGAGAGAGAGAGAGAGAGAGAGAGAGAGAGAGAGAGAGAGAGAGAGTATTTCTATATCTTACTTTAATATATTTTCCATTCGTATTAATACTGAATAATTAATCATTCGTAAAATTAATTATCAATTAATATTTTGAAATAGAGTTTTTAAATATTGACAGTTATAACTTATAAGTGTTTTTAACAGAACTTAAAATATAAAATTTAAAATAGTTTTATAATTTTAAGAATGAAAATTCATCATTCAAATTTAAATTTTAAAACGAAAATTTCAAATTCAGATTTTACTCTTAAACGAACGCGATTCAAGGGTGCTATTTCTTCTCCCAAAAATATCCTTTTAGAATGTAAAGAATGGGGCTTTATTTCCAATTCTAGGACATTTGTTTCCCCATTTGGGATTTCTATTTTGAGGCTAAAAATAGTTTCAATCACTTTTGTCTTTTTGGGAAGATTTGAAAAGTTTCCGAGGACACTTTTATTGGCATAAATTTTCTCCCTTTATCCCACATTGTTTATTACTTTTTTTACTTACATATTTATGCTTTGATTGTATGTTTATTTATTTTTCCTTTATTTCTTAGTATATTTTTTTTATTGAGCTGTTTTGTTTCTTTGTTTTTGTCCAAATATCATGAATTCTAATTTTTTCTTATTGAATTCCACTTATGACGCGTGCTGCTTCTCCCACGAGAGGCACAAAAATAAAGCCTACATGCTCATATTATCTCACGTGTACTCCTCGTGGTGAGTTTAGACGAAAGCATTAACATGTTTAGTATGAAATAAAGAAGAAACAAGAATATTTCACAAATCGTAGGTGGCTTAAAAAGGAAGAACTACATCAGGCCTTGGAGTTCCAATCTTTACTCAAAGTTCTTTGAGAATAAATTCTGAACCCCTGCTTACTGCTCATGAAGCAAGCATTGGAATGTGGGTCGTCAACTCACCCAGAATTTTTGCCATTGTAATACCAATCAAAATGAGGTAAAGAGTCAAACGTTCTATAGCATTGATAGAGTAAGAGAAGTTATAGAGTAAAGAATAGTTCATTATTCTTTTGGCGTTGATCGCGACTGTTTATCACATCGCCGGAACCGGAACCCCCACCCCCAACTCCCCTCAAGGGGGACGGGGACGTTGGCGCAAAAGTACAGTTGGAAAATCTGCAGAAGAGAAGCAATCGTTCAGCCAGGACAGAATTC
>JABUQX010035091.1:52500-65000 GCA_015478945.1 Trachelipus rathkii
ATAGTGCAGTTATATATATATGTTATTAAGGTTGTTATATATATAGCATAGCAGTTATATATAGCGGTAAGAATTTAACCCTCTAAGAAGTTAGGAAATATTTAAAAATACATAAACTAAAGCAAAGTCGACTACAGTGACGTTTCGCTTTTTAGCTCTGAGGAGGCCATCATGAACTGTATGGCGAAACGTCAGTGTAGTCGTTTTAACTTACTTTATGTATTTTAAATATCCCTACTTTCTTTAAATATAGTGGTTTAAATTCTTTATATATTCATAATATTGGAGTGCGGGTATCTGAAGTAGTGATCCTAAAAGCAAAATCATTATATATATATATATATATATAAGAAGTATAGGCAGTATAGCAGGGTTATATAGCATATATAAGGTTATATAAGGTTAAGTTATATATATATATATAAAAGTATATAGATATATATATATATAGAGATAAAAAAAAAAAAAAAGTTATATATATATAGTATATTATATATATATATATATATATATATATATATATATATATTAGTAAAATCAAGTATATAGATAGAGGAAATAGTTGTAATGTATAACCAAGACACAATATGTGTGTATACATGGTATACGCCATAGAAAGCTTGTACTCCATAGCCTCTAAGAAGGTAGTATGTATTCTGCAAACTAAATTTTCCTACGTATTGAAGAACATGCATGGAAGTGAAATTAATCCCATAGTGACTGTTTTTAAATTTTATTATTATTTAAAATTAAAAGAACCAATCAGAATACAAGTTCTTGAAAACAGCTTGGGCTCTTGCCCCAAGCAGGATAATGAGTGGGGAGTCGGTACATCACCTTAAGCCGAGAAGCAGGGCAAATTCCCCGTCTTCCAATTTTATAATAAAATTAAAATAATATTCATATTATAATGAAATTTCTTATGTAAAGAGTGAGATAACAATATCAAGCTGGGAAGGAGTTGGCGCCTCTTGTCATGTCTTTCCTTTATACTCTCGAATACAAAAGAATCATAATATAGTGAATATTATATAATACGAGCTCCATTGGAGTGATCTCTTGTATTAATCTTTCTTATGTAAACAACGTTCCGGGTTATATATATAGCAGTATATTGAAGAAGCATGGTGCAGTTACAAGGTTGGTTGGCATATATGAGCAGCAGCAGCTGGCAGTGCTGTTGGGAGTATATATATATATGTTGCTGTTGCTGGTGCGCGCAGCAAATATAAGGCTGGCTGGCTAAGTTGGAAAGTAAATATATGGCTATTATGTTGGCGGCTAAAGTATAAATATATACATATATTGCTATGCCATACATATACATATTATTGTTATATGCTGGCCATATTAGCTGGCTGGTTGGCTGGCTGCTGGCTGGCTGGTTACATACATTATTACTGTTATTAGCTGCTGGCTATTGCCAAACATATAAACATAAGGCTGGCAAGAGCAGCATGAAGAAGATATATAGCTATATATATTATATACATATTATTGTTATTATATACATATTAAAGGAAATAATGTTTATAAAAGTGCTCGCTATATATTATTATATATATATATATTATAAACAATATATACATATATATATATATTATATATATTATTGTTGGTATATAAGATATATATATATACATATATACTATTATAAGGTTACAATATATATATGCTGGCTATTAGTTGAGTTAGCAGTTGAAGAGCTAGCAAGGCTGGTTATTATTGCTGGCATATAATAGTGCATAAGGCTGCTGCTGGCTGGCTGGCTATGGCTATGTTAGCAAATAGCAAGCATACAGCATATATGCATGGCTATTAAGGCTATATATATATTATTACAGGTAATCACCACTCACGGGCACAGCCCTTTTCAAGGAGGGAGCAGAATAATGACATAAAACAAATAAGAATAATTGGAAGACACCTCCAATCCCAGTTTCAAGACAGGGTGTTAAATACTGCAGGAAAAACAAAGGCAGAGAGTTATAAAGAATATATGTGGCTGAAAAGAAGGAGGAACCACAACGAACAATGCTGGGGCTCCCAAAATTCACACAAAATTCATGAGAACGCAGGGCACCTCTTGTGCTACGAGGGTGACGCAATGGTGGCGGAATGCGTGAGGACGAACACCCTCGAGGTTCTACCGTTGTAGTACCTATAGTTAAGAGCACCAACGTCAGGTCGCAGAGATAGAGGGGTCAAGGGAGTGAGAAAGTAAGGGACAGTTTAATAATCCTACAGTCTTAGATTCAACCCTATCCAAAAGAAAGGCGGAACCTGAGCCACCAACCCTCTGAATATGGGAACAATACTCCATATGACCCTTATGTAATTGGAGTAACTGGTCTGAAGGAAAAAAATTCCCGTAACCTAAGAAAACGAAATGGAAATTAGAGGGAAATAAATATTTCGGGATTGGAAGCTAAAAGTAAAACATATTGAAACAAATGCTGACGTAGAATTTCTAAATTATTATAATTATTATTATTATTATTATTATTATTATTATTATTATTATTATTATTATTATTATTATTATTATTATTATTATTATTATTATTATTATTATTATTATTATTATTATTATTATTATTATTATTATTATTATTATTAATTATTAATTATTAATTATTAATTATTAATTATTAATTATTATTATTATTATTATTATTATTATTATTATTATTATTATTATTATTATTATTATTATTATTATTATTATTATTATTATTATTATTATTATTATTATTATTATTATTATTATTATTATTATTATTATTATTATTATTATTATTATTATTATTATTATTATTATTATTATTATTATTCATCATCATCATCATCATCATCATCATCATCATCATCATCATCATCATCATCATCATCATCATCATCATCATCATCATCATCATCATCATCATCATCATCATCATCATCATCACCATCATCATCATCATCATCATCATCATCATCATCATCATCATCATCATCATCATCATCATCATCATCATCATCATCATCATCATCATCATCATCATCAATATCATCATCATCATCATCATCATCATCATCATCATCATCATCATCATCATCATTATCATCATCATCATCATCATCATCATCATCATCATCATCATCATCATCATCATCATCATCATCATCATCATCATCATCATCATCATCATCATCATCATCATTAAAGCCAAAAATAAAATTTCAACACATTGACACCACAAATTCGTCTAAAAGGCTCCCTATAAAAAGGCAAAAGTGGAAAATATCTCACCTCATCTTCGCTAGTAGTTGAAGTGACAATGTTTTGAAATTTTACTTTTTGCTTTAATATTACTTATAATAGTGGATTTATATAACAAACTATTATTATTATTATTATTATTATTATTATTATTATTATTATTATTATTATTATTATTATTATTATTATTATTATTATTATTATTATTATTATTATTATTATTATTATTATTATTATTATTATTATTATTATTATTATTATTATTATTATTATTATTTTCCCCTTGCATACAAAGTTGGTAATTCCTGAGAGCGCTATTTTTATTCTTGATAATTACTGCAGAAGAAACTAACCTTCTGAACAGTTGCTCAATCGCGTAATTTGTAGAAACCTATTTTTTAAAAGTAATATTTTATCACAAGCAGCTGTGAAAGTTTTATTTACTTAACAAATTTTTGTGCGAGATCGCAATGGAGCATCTTAAGCGAAACTGGATATTTATGTTGTTATTTTTCCAACAATATTTTATTTAATAAATAAATAAATTAAATAAAAAAATAAATAAATAAATAAATAAATAAATAAATAAATAAATAAATAAATAAATAAAGTTTAGAAGAAAAATATGGATCTAGTTTGTCTAGCCTTATATAATTAGGAAACTTCTGTGCAAAAATGATTACATTTATTTTTCTTAATGTTTAATTAATGAGCAGACTATATAGTATATTATGGCAAATTGGCATACAAAGAGTATACAAAATAATATATATATATATATATATATATATATATATATATATATATATATATATATATATATATATATATATATATATATATATAAACCTCCTTTAAACTTCCTTTTAACGTGCTTAGTCCTCTTCTCAGAGGGTAGCACGGAGGAACTACAGGAAATCATACTTTAAGGCCGGCTATCCCAAGCCTGTCACCACCACCGTGATTGCAGACGAGTTTTAATTCTTGCCCCCAGGAAGAAAAAATAAAACTCAGACTGCTACGTGGAAGATTGAACCAGCGTCTTCTCACACGAGAGTCAGCGAGTCCAACACCCGCCAAGGAGTTATATATATATATACAGCATATAGCATAGTATATAGCATATACAGTTATGAAAAGTTAATATTTTTACTTTATAAGTTAAATATATATATATATATAGATTGTATGTATATATATAATCTTTTTTTCTTTTTTTTCTTTTTTTTTTTTGAAAATTGTGAAGAATACTCTCAGTAATTGAGTTGTTTATTTATTTGAAAATTAAAGGCTTGAAGAAAAAAATTGAAATTGAATGAAAATAATTTGCAATTCAAATTTCAAAGAAAGTTTTGCATTAACCCAATGAGCCAAACGTGCAGATATATATTTCTATAAATACCTAAAGTATATGACAAGGGGAGCAGCACCTTATATATATATATATATATATATATATATATAAGGTTAAGCAGCGGGCTGTTGTTGCTGTTGGTTACAGTTATGTTGTTGCTATATATACATATATATATATATTTATTATATATATATATATATACATATTTAATCTAGATATATGTTCGCTTATAATGCTAAGGTTGTTGGCTATTGGCTGGGCTGGCTGGCTAAGTTGGGTTATTGGTTGGTTGTTGGCGCCAGCAGCTATAGTTAGCAGCATATTTGTTGTTAATACTATTAAGGTTATATATATACATATATACATGTTATATATGATACATACATGTTGGCTGGTTGCATACTACTATACAGCATCTTGTTATTATGCTGATATATGAGCAGCAGCATATATATATATATATATATATATATATATATATATATATATATATTTATATATATATATATATATATATATATAACATTCATTTAATCCCGGTAAGGGTTTTCATGATGTTAGTGGGTTTATCTTTCAACTTCCTCGAATTTTTTTCCCCCGAGGTCTCTAAAAAAGATCCTGCTTCTTTTTCTTTCTAAACACAATGGTTTCAAATACTTGTTCTTGAGTTTCGTACTCAAAAGAATGTTTTTCACCTTCTCATTGGGACTAGCATTCGCAACCTTCCATTTCAGCTCTCGGCACATTAACTTTAATTGCTAATCATATTGATATACACCAACTCCATGGCTATTATTATTATTATTATTATTATTATTATTATTATTATTATTATTATTATTATTATTATTATTATTATTATTATTATTATTATTATTATTATTATTATTAGTGGTATTATTATTATTATAATTATTATTATTATTTGCTATTATTTTATTATTATTATTATTATTATTATTATTATTATTATTATTATTATTATTATTATTATTATTATTATTATTATTATTATTATTATTATTATTATTATTATTAATTATTACTATTATTATTATTAATTATTATTATTATTATTATTATTATTATTATTATTATTATTATTATTATTATTATTATTATTATTATTATTATTATTATTATTATTATGTAATAATAATTGATGAATAAACATTTAAAACCCATTAATCTAGCAAAGAAATTGGCGAAATATATACTGTATGTAATGTATATTACTATTATTATTATTATAATTATTATATTATTATAATTGGTATTATTATTGGTTCTTCTTCTTTTCTTCTTCTTTTTTCTTTTTTTTCTTATTCTTTTTTCTTCTTCCTTTCATTTTTTTCTTTTTTTTTTTTTCTCTTTCTTTTCCTTTTTTTCTTTTTCTTTTTAGAATTATTCTTAAAATTATTCTTCTTATTATTCTTCTTAATCGTAGAATTATTCTTATTCTTATTCTGTAATAATAATTTATGAATAATTAATATTTAAAAGCCATCATTAAACTAGCAAAGAAATTGTCGAAATTTATGTACTTTGTATACTAGCAAAACTAGCCAAATCTATTCAACGATATGTACCAAAAAAAAGTTATAAAACAGATAATATTCACAAAAATCCACATTTATTGTATTGCCTTCCAATCTACGTCATTGCTAGTAAATCCGCTATCAATCCTCTTGATAATTACTATCGAAAAGAGTTTTATTCATTTACTAAGTGCTCCTAGTTACTTTAATGATCATACTCCACCCTTATTTTAAGTCTTAAAATCTTGCAGTTTCATTAATTACTCAGCTTGTCACTCTTAAAAGAACAACACAAAATCGTCCACAACTTCTACAATTTATTAATTTGTAAACTTCGTAGCAATCTACATTTAATGAGAAGTATATTTTGAGAAACGACTCGCATGTCAGAAACCCTTTCTCTAGTTTATTTTATTTTGTTCTTCGTGTTTCAGGCTTCATTTAATTTTCATGAATTTTTTTTCGTACATTATGCTTTTGAATATAAATCGACTATTATATTATATCTAAATTTTAAAAGGTATATTTAATATCATATCTTAAGAAGCAAAACTAATGGGGAAAAACTAATTTCATTTTTAAAATGAAACTTCAAAATATGTCTATAAACTGATCTATATATATATATATATATATATATATATATATATATATATATATATATATATTTATTAGAAATATATATGGTTATATATATATATATGCTGTTATATATATATATATATATATTAAAAAAAAATAATTATATATATATATATATATATATATATATATATATATATATATATATATATATATATATATATATATATATATATATATATATATATATATGGTTGCAGAAAACGTTTTTTTTTTTTTTTTTTTTTTTTTTTTTTTTTTTTTTTTTTTTCGAGGGGGGTTTAAAATTTTTTCATTATTATCATTTTTTACTTACTTTATTTTCATTTTTATAGTAAATCTAGAATGGTTGGTTTATATCTATATTTTGGTGTGTGATTCATCATTACATCCAAAATGATGATTTGTCGAAAGTCGGAAATGAGTAACTTTATTTGTGCAGAAAAACGATTTTAAATTTTATGAAAGGTTAGGAAATGATTGGCCAAAATCTTTCTCTTTTGATGTTTGTCTGGTCAAATTACCAACATAAACATTCTGATACGCATTAACAATTATTTTTGATTGGGTATTGTATTTTTAGGGCTAAACTAGTTAATATTACACAAAATTCTCAAAAAGATAACTTTTTATACACATAATTTCAAGTAAAACATACCTTATAAATTATATATATTCATATACTTATTTCGTGGTACTGAAAACTCATGTAAATTAATCACAGGCGAAATTTCTTACGTATATGATTTCCAAATAGCATATTATTCTTGAAATAAACTATCCCTTACGTAATTTTTGAAATAAAAATATATTTATTTATATATATATATATATATATATATATATATATATATATATATATATATATATATATATATATATATATATCGCCGCAAGTAGGTCCCTATGTGACAATCCTCGGAGTTCTCAGAGTTCGTCGTAAGCATCTAGTGGTTTCCTCTTCGTTAATAATTCCTCAGGAGGAATAACAGGTTCTTAATGCGGAAGATTGAGCTAATGAGTCCTGAACCAAGCAGTTTTTCTCAGAAATGATAAAATATCATAATGAATTTGTTAAAATGAATAACTTATATACAATATTGAGTTTTTGGCAGTCTACAAGAGTCTACAAGTAGGGATTAATAAAAAATATTATATAATAATAATATATACGATAATAATAATAATATATACAATATAAAAGTTAGATGAGATTTGAATAATAAAAGAAACTTCATATCGAATATAGTATATATATATATATATATATATATAAATATATATATATATTATATTAAGAGTTATATATATATGTATATATCTAAATATATAAAATATTATGTTCTTTATATATATATATATATATATATATATTATAAAATTTTCTTTCCCTATGAAGGGGATGGGGCGATGGGAAGTACAGTTAGCTGAATGTGGGCGATACACCATATACACATTTATATGATCAACTATATAACATACGTAGAGCACACCCAGCCCAAACCAGGATGGCGCAGTACATAGTATATGTTAATATATATATATATATGCTGGTTATACATATATATATGTTGTTGGACGTTAAGCAGTTAATTGTTGTATATTATGATATTGTTATAGTTGTTATAGCTATTGCTAGTTGGTTATTGGTTATATTAAGTTAATATATATTATATATATACATATTATTATTTCCTTATACAAGGTTATGTTGTTGAAAGATTATCATATACATACAATATATTTTACTATACGTTTGCTGAACATTTTTTAATGGCTGGTTGCTATACAGCAGTTAAAGTATAGTTGCGCAGCAGTATATCCATATAGAGAAGTTATATATATATATTTTATATTTATATATATATATATTGCATATATATATATATATAAGCATTTATTTTTTTTTCAGATCATTTATATATATATATTCAAATAGTTAAAATTATATATATATATATATATATATATGTTGGTTATATATATATATATATATATATATATATATATATATATATATATATATATATATATATATATATATATATTATTTGATCAATGTACAGGACCTCACCACGGTCCAAAGAGAAGCGGCCACACTGGGTTGAATAATTAATCAACTCCATGGATGGGTCCTGGTATATAAATGTTTTAAATGTCAAAAAAAATTTGGATAGCGAAATGAATATTCAGTGAAAACAAATAAAAATTAAATAAAACGATATCCTTACATTATAAATAGTCCTAATATTATATAACAAAATCATATATTATGAAGAATATTCAGTTCTTGAAGATAAGAGAAAATAAAGTTAGTTAAAGTGGGAGGATTCAGATAAGATATGGGATAACCTTAAGAAGGTGTTATGGACCATAAAGTAGGAAAAGGACGACGGCGAATGGGGTCCAGTTGGGGACAATCAATAAAGATATGGTAAATAGATTGCGGGGTATGGCGACTGCAAAATTTTCAGATGGAAGGAGTTTCCTGTGACATGTAGTGACTGTGAGGGATATCGGTGTGGCCAATACGGAGACGTGCAACCACCCACCAATGTTCGGCTTTATATTTATAAGTTTCGTCCCTCGCTGATAACTCGTCCAGCACTCTTGCCAATAAGACCGGAAACCTTCTCGGAGAGCAGGATAGTAATCAGTTGATGGGAGGTGACCTTGTCGAATGGCCTCCGGGAGGTACCTAGAACAGCTGCGAAAAGAAGCTGCCATTTTGGCCTCGCTGTCATCGATTTCAACATAGTGATTCAACATAGTATGATTTGTTTCTTACGAGAGTGAAACAGCTGAAGAAATTGTTGTATAGCCGAAACCGTTGTGTTTTTAGAATAGAGTGCCTTAAGAGCCTGGAGTGCACTGAGCGAATCTGAATAGATTACATAAGAGTGGTCTTGGTAAAGGAATAGAATTTGAAAAATGGCAATCATTATAGCCATTAATTCAGCAGTAAAGATTGAAGCATGATGGGGGAGTGTATGGGATAGACAGTAGATGCACCCACACTGTTCCCTATTTTAGAGCCGTCAGTGTATATATATATATATATATATTGAGCAATCATATATAGTATATATATATATAAGCAGTAGCATAGTATATTTTGGGACATAGGAGTATATATATATATATATATATATATATATATATATATATATATACAGTATATATATATATATATATATATAGAGAGAGAGAGAGAGAGAGAGAGAGAGAGAGAGAGAGAGAGAGAGAGAGAGAGAAAGAGAAAACAGAATGTCCGCCTCACCAAACAAATCCATTACATTAATCACCACCGACCGCCAACGTGGCGCCACACACCCTCAAGTCTACGTGAACAACATTGCTATACCCTTTAACAAAACTCCGAAAATTCTCAGAGTAAACTTGGACACGCATTCACCTTCACAAACACACGGACCATTATTAATGTTGACAAAGGAGAGGAGATACCGTGAAAAATCAAAGAAAGATGAGTAACTGAATTCAGCAAGTGAAGTGAAGAAATACTGTTGTTATATTCCTTCTCGGACAAGGCCACCCAAAAACGTGTCGAGATATTTTATAGGTGAGGACACGCGGGTTCAGTATCAATAAATAGTAACTGTTGTCTAGGGGTTTTGAACTATATAATCCTTTAAAACCTTGCTGAATAACTAGGCTCAAGTTCCAATGAGAATAATCAAAAGGTTCTGGAAGCTGTGTAGGTTTACAAAACAGTCAAGATAAAAGCAGGAGTTTTACTCATAAATCATATTAAAAGAAATCCCGATCACAAGTTTCAAGAACGATAGTACGAAACGCAAAAAGCCCTTATCATAAAATCTCTGCCTTTTTATAGTCTTTGGCAGTATCTTAAATATAGCAATTAACTAAAATAATTATATCATTTCTTGAGTTGATAAGTCTAAAATTAAATATCTACCTATCATTTTACAAGCTAACAATTTTATATATCTCAATTTGCCAAAATAAATCTTCTTTTATAAAATAATAAAATTGAGTGAATTATGAAATATTATAAACTTAAATAAATAATAACGAAATCAATAATAATAGTCTTTCCAAAATTAAATAAATAAACTAGTGAATCTCACAATTGAGAAACCATGGCCTTCAGGCAAGATAACTTGACACACGCCCCTCCTAAGAAGACAAAGTGACGTGACATCTTTCGTCTTGAAAAGAACGTCATGGATATCTTCGCCTGAAAAGAGTACAAGTCTTTCCTACGGTATTTAAACTGTGCCATCACTTTCATCCACGTTGAAAAGTTTCCCATTTCCTTGTTCTTCGGAATCGTTCCTCTGTCCAATCCGTTCGGTTCTTCATCCTGACCTTTCGACATCGTAATGGAAGACATCAAGATGGCAAACTCTTTTGTTACTACGAAGGTTTGGAGTTTTCTACTTCCAAAGTTCTTCTTCACCCAACCGCCTTCGACCATTCCTCTAGATTTTGTTGGTACATAATCCTCTGCATCTTCTGCTCCTGATGGAGAGTGAGGATGCTCTGAATGAACAGACCTGGGACCTCCTTGTGGAGAAAAAGGAGTGGGAGCGGTCACTGCAACTTCCTCTTGGATAACTACAGAGAGTTCATAATCTTTCTCCACTGCATGAGATTCTTGAACGAGAGGAGAAGAAAGAGCATCATTGATTAATGTTTCTGCAGTCTCTACTATACCATTCTTCTCATGGTTTTGAAGTTCCTTCCCCTTCTCTTTATTTTCTTCAGGTACTACTTCATTTGCATCATCCTTTTCATCTTGGATATTTTCCAAAGGAGTGGTCAGCTGATCTTCAAATGACGCCTCAGTTTGAGACGCTTTCTCTTCTTTCGACTTCCTTTCATATTCTTCTTCCACTGGTGTTAACTGGAACACTCTTCCCACTAATTTACTATTAACACCATCAGGCATCACTGCTGTCACCTCAGACTTTATTGTCTCATTAATACTGGCTCCAAAACAGCTTGAATGTGAGGAGTTTTCTTGATTTTGGAATGGAAGATTCCCATTCAAATTTTCCACTGTCTTTCTATCTTTTGCAGCAGTTTCAGTTTCATGATTTTTTTTGGCGACGGATGTGTCATTGCCGACATCAATTTTATCATTATTTTTTTTAATAGCTTTTTCAGCTTCATAAACAACTTCGACAATGGTTGTGTCCACGTCGGCATTAATTTTATCATTATTTTTTTCAATAGCATTTTCAGCTTCATAAATAACTTCGACAATGGATGTGTCCACGTCGGTATCATTTTTATTTTCAATAGTATTTTCTGCTTCACAAGTAACTTCAACAATGGATGTGTCCACGTTGGTATCATTTTTATTTTCAATAGCATTTTCTGCTTCACAAGTAACTTTAACAGTGGATGTGTCCTTGTCGGTATTAATTTTATCATCATTTTCGTAACCTATTGTCTCCGGACCTAGCGCGCCTGGGATATTTCCCACATATAAGGCGTCGTTCAGACATAAAGCTTCAACGTACCCCGTATAAAACGGAGTGCGAATCCAAATTCTTGCTTCAGGGGCCGTCCTATGGGTGTTATCAATCAGAAGCATTTTTCTGATCTTGCCTGTGAATTGATGGTTTTTCACGAACTTCTTTCTTGCAATTACGCCACTACACCCTGTATCACGAAGTACTGATACATCAACGCCATTTATAGAACCATTTGTTACGGGCATGAGGGAATGTCT